>JAPSGF010000047.1:2115256-2156253 GCA_035772895.1 Perdix hodgsoniae | reverse complement strand
GATGATGAAGATGATGATGAGGATGCAGAGGGGGCGAGAGGAGGATGAGGGATGAAGATGGTGAAGATAGGGGTAAGGGATGGGGTGAGGGTGAGAAGGGGGATGGGGTGATGAAGATAAGATTGAGGATGTAGAAGGGCATGATTAAGATGATGAGGGTGGGGGTAGGGATAGGGATGCGGAGGGGGTGAGAATGGGGCTGGGGGCTGGGATGAGGGGTGGGGATGATGAAGATGATGAGGATGGGGGTAGGGGTGGGGACGCAGAGGGGGATGGGGTGATGAAGATAAGGTTGAGGACATAGAAGGGGGTTGGGATGGGGATGATGAAGATGGTGAGGGTGGGGGGGGTAGGAGTGGGGATGAAGATGATGAAGGTGGGGATGGGATGAAGGTGATTAGGGTTGGGGGTAGGGATGAGGGTGGGGCTGCGGGGACTGCTGTGACACTGCCGACCCAGCCGGGGGGGAGGGGGGAGGAGGTTTGGTCCTGGTGCCCCCGCGGATTAGCCAACAGACATCTGCAGGGAGAGGGGAAGGGGGCAGGGAAGAGCTGCTGCTGTCTTTTGTTGTTGCTTTCCTGCGGTATGTGGCCGGAATATAGGTCGCTTATTGCACAATGGATCGTGGCCATCTTTAGGGGATTTGCCTCCGTTTTGTCGAAGCAAGGAGGGAGGAAAACTTCGGCTTAGAGCTGCATCGGGTGGATGTGGTGGTCCACTGGTGCATGTTTGGTTATTGATAGGACTTGTGCAATCAAACTGCTCTCCTTCCTGCTCCAACCACATGTTATGGGCGAGAAACCTCACGTCTTTCTGCCTCCATCTTTGCCAGCAAGACCCTGCTAGCTGAGTGGGTGGGGAAATACAGGGTCACACGGGGGATGCTGGATGTGCTATGAGCAGACCTGATGGAGCACAGTAGGATCTTCAGGTTCCCCCCCTTCTTGCTGTTGCTAAATGCACGCTCCTCTGCAGTCCTGGCTGGATGGGAAGCAGCTCAGAATGGGGAGAACAGATTCCTCCCCTGCAACAAATACAGCTGGGTTAGCACTGCTCCTCTCACCTCCATGCAGCCACATCCATGGGTTGGGGCCATTTTCTGGAGATGCTCAGGAGCTTTATGGGGTGCAAGATGGGCTTCCAGCTGCTGCTACCCTCACATTCGCTCTTACCCGCTCCTGGTAACGAGGAGGATTTAACAAGAGGATGGACAGAATCCCACAGTCCCCTGGGATGCCAGAATGTGCTGATGAATCCCTTGGCTTCAGCCCCTGGCATTATCAATGAGAAAGCCATTTATCCTTCGTGCACAGCACCGTCAGAACGCTTGGTTCATTTCCTTCATCACCTTGAGTGCATCGAGGCCTGGGACTCTATTTAAAAATCTATTTGAGCAGTGGTTCAAAGGTTTCACAGCATCTCGGTGAGGTTTCATAGGCTGTGCCCATTAACTTCCCTGCAGCCCTCAACATCTTTTGCTCTGTTACTACATGATAGAAAACCAAAACGAAGGCAGCGGATTGAGATCAGTTTTCAAACAAGCTCTGTGTGCACTGCAAGGGTCCTTGGGGCTGATCCTTCCTCAGCAGGCAGCAGCAAACAAAGGCATTCGGGCTCTTTGATGAGGAAGGGCTCTCATGATGCTTTTAGATGCCGGACATCTTCACATCAGTGTTGATGCTGTGCAGATGTTTTACTGTAGGGTCAGGAGGAAAGAGGAGGGAGAAAACACTTCTACTGCACCCAGCAGCTGCACAGAGAGCCCTGAGCTGTGCTTGGTGCAGCACTGACTGCGTGCTCCAGGCCTTGGCTCCCAGAACCAGCATGGGTTTTCTGCTCGGAGCAAAGCTGTGCTGCAACACAGGTGGAAGTCAGCAAGCAGATGAGCTCTGTTTGCATCAGGTTCTCCTGGCCCTGCTGTTGTTGATGTTAGCCAGCACCTCTCATTGCAGATATCTGGTTGCAGAAGGCAGAGGACAGTTGTATTTTAAATGTGATAGACTGCGTGCAGCAGGTGTTGCTGACCACATCACCCAACATAGCACCCTGCTTCCCAGCAGGGCTCTGGAGGAGCATTTTGATTCATTCGAAGCAGCCGATGCATTCTGAGCCCCACTGCTGCAGGTAGTGGCATCGAACCCAGGTTGGGAAGCACGAGAGCAAGGCAGGACATGAGGACCTGCTGCTGTTTGTGGGGTTAGGGGTGCTGTGCTCCAGCACGAGGCAGCTGTCACACAGCCAAGCTCACATGATGGAGCCCCAGCACTGCTCCACGGCTCCGGGAAGGTTTCTCATTTCTGGGTTGGGCTTCTCTTTTGGCTGCTTTGTTTACAGGGGAATAAGTGACACAATCTTCTGCCTTGGGAGGGAGGAAAGGGCTGATTCACATCTTTGCTGCTGCTGCAATCAGCATGGCCAATTCCCAGGACTGGGAGCAGCGTGGTGGGGTAACAGACCCCCACTCTGCCTTCAGGGAGGGCAGGTGCTGGGGCAGCAGCGCTGAGCACTCTATAAACCCCATCACATCCCAGTTTTTCGACCCTCTCCTTCCTCCCTTTCTCTCAATGCTTCCTGGAGCCCATTGCTACGGGCAGGCGCACACCAGCTGCACCTTTCCCCCTTCCTGTTCTCTGTGCAGCATGCTGACTTGCTTGGTATCCCTTATCCCTTTTGGCACCCCTTCGTCTGCAGCTCCCTGCTCTGCCTCTCCCTGTATTTCACACCTCGTGTCCTTATTTGCTTAGTTTTGGTAGCCCAGCGCTAAGGGATAAGGAGTGAGCGTGGGAGAAAAAAGCCCATGTATGAAATACTTCGAGTGGGGAAAATTGCCACGTTTGCTAATGCTGCAAAGGAGGCAGCCTTTTCTCAAGCCCTGGGGTGGATATGTAGGCAATAAAGAAGGAAAAAAACCACTAGAAGCGAGAGCCGCCAAGCTGACAGCCCCAGCAAGCTGAAACCTGCCTGGCAAGGAGGTTTGTTCCGGAGCAGGTTGGGTTCCCAGCCCAACCAGCTCAACATAGGCCCTTTCTCATGGTATGGGAGCCCCAGGTTTCCGTGGAGAGCCGTATCTGGAAAGGAGCTCAGCCCCCAAACCTGCACCATCACTTTGGGCTGCTCCTGCTCTGTCCACTTGGCAGCGCGTGCCCAGCTCACCAGTTTCTGCAACTCACAGCTCCCAGAGCTCACCTGGCTCCCAGCTGGAGCTGCAGCATGGCTGATCTGCAGTGACAGCATAAGAGCAAGTTCCTTCCAGCACTGTGCCAGGGCTCCTTGTGCTCTGCTGCAGAAAACCCACTAGAAAAGGAAGCAGAGAGGAAGCCTTGTTAATGGGCCCTGCTGCATTTCTCCCCTGTGCAACCCTGAGCATCACCCCACCAGGCTTTGCTCCTTGGTTCCTGCAACAAAGTCACTGCGCTTCGCCCTCACTAGGGCTGCAGGAGGGAAAAGCAATGGTTCCTCTCCACTAAAACCACCTCTTGAGCTCAGGGGGCTGGGAGCCAGCCAGCACAGCACTGTGCCTATTGTGTGCACGGCCCCGTAGGTCCCATGCCATAAGGACTCACCCCATGGTCCTGCTTGCTTCCCTGCTGCCATTTGACTGAAGCTGCATTTCTGGGGCGAGTCAGAGCAGGCAGCTGGTGCTGGTCGGACCGGCTCTGGGCACGCTGGGAGAGATGAAGACTTTGGCTGTGGCTGGGACTGGAGACGTGCTGCAGCTTGCTGCTGTTCCCTCACGGGGCTTTGAGCTTGGGAGATGTCTTCCTGCAGTGAAACGGTGCCAGAGGGAAGCAGAGATGGAAAAAGGGGAATGGCAGAAACAGGTGGTTCTGGCTTACGGGAATGAACCTGCTGCAGCACGAGCGCAGGGCTGGAGGTGTGGGGTGACCGACCACCCCCAGCAATGGCAGAGCTGGGCATTTCGTGGTAACCTATAAGAAGGGCAGAGGAAGAGGAGGATGTGGGGCTCCTCGCACCTATGGCTGAGGGGTCTCTCCATCACATCAATCACAACATTCATATAAGGGGATGAGAAAGAGTAGGATCGGTTCCCTTTCTCCACTCCGCTCTCCTCCATCCAGCTCCTTCTCCATCTTCAAGCCCTTTTCCCAACTCTTTCTCTTCCCATGCCTCTCTACTCTTATCCCTTTGTCTTTCCCCGTTCCTCCCCCCCACTTCCTACATGTCTTCAGGATGCCTTTGCCCAGACACAACAGAAGCTGAAGGGCAAGACTGGAACTCCTCTAGATGCAATCTCCATTTTGCTCAAGGATCATTAATTACCTTGATGATTAAATACAATTAAAGATCCATAAGACCTTTCTGATATCAGAGCCATTAGCAAGGGCAGCTTTTAGGAACCTTCACCGGCAGTAAAACAAAAGGAGGAGACAGACCAGTAAATCAGGGAATCCCAATTAAAATCCGTGCTTAGCTCATTAACCTAATTATGCATTGTGTCGTGCTTGCCTGAGCTCCGCTGGGGGAAGCGGTGGGGGCAGCTGCCCATGTGTTAGCCCAGCTAGGATGCCTGTGCTGGATTGGAGAAAAAACATGGCATTTAATGGGGGGGAGGGAGGGGATTTGTAGCTGTGCAAGCCAGAAATATTTGCACTGAGCCCTGAAATGCAGTGGTGCAGCACGCACTTCCCCCAATGTCCTTGCCACAGCACTGGGACCAAAGGACACCAGATGGCACCAGGATGTCCCCCTCGCTTGGCTATGGGGGATCCAATGGCTGCAGCCACGTGCATCTGCCCTGGGGTCTGATGTGAGCTCCCCATCTGGGGTTATTGGAGCAGGAGTGGGGCCCAGAGACCGTGTCCACCCCCAGAGCAAGGGAAGGGAGCAGAAACCTGCTGAATCCAGGTGACTCACGGACCTGCACCTTTTCCACACCAAAGTCTGAGGGTTGGATCCCGCGGTGCACAGCTGCATCCAGCGTGCCCAGCAGCCTACGTGTCAGTGCTGCAAGGGCCAGGAGGAGGAAGCAGGTCCCAGCATGTCCTGCCCAGAACCAGCCCAAGCTGTTCCAGCAAGTCAGAGCTCGATGGGCTCGGGGTGCGGCTCCTTGCATGGAGGAGAAGGAGAATGGGAGCATGCTGCAGCCCCTGGATCCTGTGGGAGAGAGAGGGGATGGAGGCACGGAGCCCAGGGCAGCACGGGGACGGATAGAGATGTGAGCAACCTGCTGGGGGTACAGTAGGACCTGGGTCGTAAGGGGCCAGGCGCTGTGATGAACTGTAAGCACAGCAGTGCCCTTTTTGGGGATGACACAACCCATGGGGTCTTGGAAATCTAGGACTTGGAGGAGGTGCAATGCTAAGGATGGAAAAACAACAGCTTCAGCTCCTGCTCAAGTCGCAGGTCTTGCTTAGGGTGCAGCAGTTGCCCTGCTTTGGGGGCACAGGCATTGCCCCAACCCAACCCCGCTGCCATAAAGCTGTGCTCAGCCCTCGCAGAAGAATTTAATCTAGCCCAAGATCAGCAGGCAGCCTCCTGCAGACATCCCAGCCCCGCTTGCTTTACACATTGACCATTCTTCAGCTGGTGCTCTGCTGCCAGGTAATTAAAATGGCTTCGCCCTGCAGCCCAACAGCTGCCTGCAGATAGCTTGCCTTCCTGCCCAAGGGACCCTTACCTCATCGTCTGGTCCGGAGCACTCGTTAGCTGCAAGGCAAGTCTGAAGGATGCAAGGATTTCATGGAACAGAACGAAGGCAGAATCACAAATCTGCCTGCTTTTTTTTTAGTTAGTTTGTTTCCTAGAGTGAGGACAATGGAAGGAAAAGGAATATGAGATAAGAGGGGAAACAAAAAACTAAAAGCAACAGAGATCCTAGCTAAAAGGATGTGGAAGAGCAGAGCATTTGCAATGGGAGAGGCTGGAGCGTTTTTCAGTTATGCTGAGTGCATTGGGAATATTCCCAGAGCAAACAGTGCAATTAGTTTGGATTTACACTGTGCCAGTGAGATGTCAGCCCCCCGGGCCCCATGCAGGCTGGCCCATGAGCTGTTCCTTCCCCATGGGATGCAGGAAAGGCCACACTCACTGCTCTGAGATCACTGTAAACTTCCTCTCGGGCTCCTATTGCTGCCCCAGTCCTTCCCTTGGCACTGGGAGCAGCCGCAGGGATGGGATCAGGCTGGCCTTTCAGGTTGCCTTCAGCCCTGCAAAGCAGCAGCCACTCTCCAGTTCAGGGGTGTCATTTCCTTCTGATGAGCTCTTTCCCGAGGAAGGTGTCACACCCCTAAATGAAGCCCTTTCCTTTCCCTTTGGGGCTCAGCATTCCCATCCTCCTGAGTTCTTTCCATCACCCGTGGGCTGGATACTCACCGTGCCGTTGATGTACTGGAGTTTCAGCCCCAAGGATCCGTTCCTCCTGTCATGGACTGAAAGAGCAAAGCCCCAAGGCTGCTGCCCCACCAGAACCAGGAAAACACTCCGTTCTGAAGCTTAAGGAAAGGTTATAACTGTGGGATACCCAAGCAGGGCACAAGGCTGTGATCCCCTTATTTGGATCAGCCAGTCTGCTGAGCACGAGTCCTCCAGTGAAATGGCTATTTCTCAGCATCCAGCCTTACTTCTAATTAGCAAGTCGATCTATTTCTGCCCAACACCACGCTGTGCCAGTGTGACATGTCCCGTGCTGCTCCCTGCATCCCCGTGCCCACAGCTGGGATCTCTCTTCCTAACTTTGCCTCCTTTCCCATTTAGCACAGACAGGAATCTGCTGCCAGACACAGCCCGTGTGGCTGCCCCCCTTATCTGAGGGGTGACCCTCTGAACTCTCTGACACACACTAATAGGAGTTAATGACACTTATCTGGAGACTTATCTTTCTCTCCCTGCCTGCCCCACTGAAGTATTCCTGTATCTCACAGCCAGAACCATTCGTGGCATCCAGATGACACGAGCACTTCTTCCCCGATGGGAGAAACGCAATTCAGACAAACTAAGCAGCCCTCTTTGATCCCCTTCCCCTGGCTGCTGCTTCTTCTTTTTTCTTTTTTCCCTTTTTTAAAGATTTCATTTGCATTCATTCAGTACTCATCTGGTTATTTCTGGAAGCCTCTCCACTACTATTCTGGTCACTTTACACGGAACTGAGGATGGGACTTTTTGTCCTCTCTCTCTGTGCACTATTTATATCCTTCCATCTGTCTCCTTAGGTACTCAAGCATCCAGCTGTGTTATATCTATCACCTTGGCAGTAGCAACAAGTGAGGATGTTTCTTCACAGCTGTTAGCTCCCACAGTGACTGCTCTAGAGCAGGGGGTGGCAAACAAGGGACACCCCAACTGCTGTGCAGTTTTCAGCCCTGCTGCTATACCAGCAGGTGGTGAAGCACCAAGGGCAGCCCCCGCCAGGCTCACCTCATCCCTTTGCAGAGATATTCTCATTTCCCATGGATTCATTCTGTACTGCTTCCCCTTCCCTCACCTCTCATTTGCATGGTGGTCACGCAGTGGTCCACAGCCACTGAGGGACCTGTGTGTCCATCACTACATCCCACCTGCAAGTCATAGAATCCTATCTTAGAATGGCTTGGGTTGGAAAGGACCACGATGGTCATCTAGTTTCAACCCCCCTGCTGTGTGCAGGGTCACCAGGCTGCCCAGAGCCACATCCAGCCTGGCCTTGAATGCCTCCAGGGATGGGGCATCCACAGCCTCCTTGGGCAACCTGTGCCAGTTCTGTTTCTTCCTCTGTTTTGGCTGTACAGCTTGGGTCACCTGGATGCCACAAAGAGTTCCTGGCAGTAAATTACCTAGAATGTTTATCTACCCAAACAGTTTCCTGCAGGAACTGTGCCCATATTGTCGTGTCTGCTAAAAAATCTTATAGTCTGCTTTGTGTTATTGCTCTTCCCCCCACTCCATCTGAAAAGAACATGCGTTCTCTTGAACAGCCTGAAGGGTAACTGTTAGCAAGTAGGAAGACACAAACAGCAGACGGAGGAGGAGGTGGGCATGGTGGGCAGGTGGAGGGTGGGAGCAGATCCGTCTGTCAGCTCCAAGAAGAGGATGGGGAGCACAGAGATGCACTGCACGGTCCCAAATAGCTCCCGACCAAGGGATGGAGAGGGACGGGATGCTGACAGCAGGCCCAGGTGGGGAGATGCACCAGCAAGAAGGAGCAGCTTGCTCTTTGCGCTCAAGAGCTGTTGGAGAGGTTGGCCATGGAGATGGCTGGGTGTTTCTGCTTGGAAACAAGCTGACATTTGGAGAATTTACACAGAAACAAAATTTCAAAAGGCAGCATTGGCCCAGCTTTATCCAAAGAGTCCCATTGCCTTACAGCCAAAGCATTTGGTTTTGGTTGCAGCTCCGCTCAGGGTTGTGCCCTACTCCCTTTGGAAGAAGTGAGAATACAGAGGAAGTCGTTCTAAAAGGAATCTGAGGCTTCAAATGTAAATAAGAAAAAGAGAACATGATTTAAAGTGGGCAAAATGAACACCACAAAAAAAAAGAAAAAAGGAAACATTCTGTTCCAAGGTTAGCACAAACCATTTCAACCTTATCTGCGGGCCTTTCTATTTTGTAAATTGAGTTTTGTCAAAATCAGCACGTTCCAGTGGATAGTTTTGGCTTGGACCAAACGGCACTTTTCGATCAGAACAACATGCTGCGTTGGGAAATTTTCCACTAGGTTTGGTTCCCCCTCCCATCATACTTTCCATTTTTGTGGCAACTTTGTCAGCCCCCCATTTCAGCTTGGACCCGATGTCCCAGGGGAGCAGCCAACCCCTGGAGCAGCCCTGGATGAATTGATGGGGTTCTCTATGCGAGGGTGGAAATTTGGAGCCTGCTGCTCCCATCTGAGCACAGCTTGTTGTGTGCAGGAAGGAAGCAGGGAGCCCAGCACTGATGCAGTTACAACAGCAGTCAATGTAGTAGCTATGAAAGTCAATGAAATGCGCCAATTAGGGCCAACTGAGCTATTTAACCCTCCATCTCTGGGCATGGTTTCTCCACTCTGAGGCTGGAAATGGGATGTTGACTCCTGGCTTGCCCCATCTTGTTGCCTGTTAATGGATCTTTATAGGGAAGCGATTGGTTTTTGGTTCTGACTTGTCCTTATCATAAACCTAGACGCTGGGAACAGTGGGATTTAGAGGCAGTACGTGACTGAAGCATGCCATCAAGATTCAAGCCTTGTGGCTGCCCACAGCTCCTATCACAGTTGCTGATATCCCTTAGAGCCTTCCTGCTCTAACACCCCCAGCCTGGGGAAAAAAAAAATAGTGATACTGAACCTCCTCTGTTTGCATGCTGAGCTCCCAGCCCAGCCTGCACAGCAGCGACCCAGCGTAGGACTTGCTGACACATCCATGGGGCTGTGGGTGATGCTGAGATGCCTGGGGGATGCACATGCAGGGACAACTTTGTGCCATAAGGATCCCCCATTAGTCACTCAGAGCATTTCAACCCACCTCCTCAAGAACATTCAGCATCAAATTCCCCTGGATGCTTCATCCCAGCCCAGGTCCACCCTGGAGCTACCTGCAAGCACAAAGCCACCTTGTCTATGGAAGGGACAATAAAGGATGAGAAAGTCCCTAGTTTTTCTTCCCAGAAGTTTTCTGGCCTCTCCCATTACACTACAATCACTAAGTACATAAAATTCAGAAGTCTGAGTCCCCACTTCCCCTGCTTGCCCCAAAATAGGCAGGCTTTGTCCTGGAGAGATGGGACCAAATGGAGATGTGATGCAGCCCCAGTGCTGTCAGCCCCTCCCTCCCCTCCTCTTTTGGCCCAAGTCCCTTTGAACTGCTGCTTCTCCTGCCCTGAGCATGGATATAACTGTGTTGGTCTCCCTTAAACCCCACCAGCAAACAAGCTGCTGCCCCACACCTCCCAGAGAGACAAGGAGGTACGACCCCACATGGGGGGCCTGACCCTCACTCCTGCAGATGCTGTGATTGAGGTCCGCATAGGCTGCCCTATGGGTGGTCCTGTTGCTTGTTTGCAGCCCTGCAGGTCACAGGGCCCATCTCCCCACAGCCACTGCTGGCTTTGAGCCCAAGGCTCCCCATCCTCAAGCCATTTTGGTAACTTCAGCTAATGCTTAGCTTCTCTTCCAGGCCCTGTCAGTAGGTTTGCTGTTTTTACATCACCCCGTGCCTCAGTTTCCCCAGCCATAAAGATAAGAGCAACCTTTTCTATTTAGGGCTGCAAGGCATCACCGCAATGCCTGCATGCTGCTTCCTTAGGTGAGAATCATCACCCCAATATTCAGAGCCCCACATCTAACCCAAGCCATGCCGGTGAGATTGCCTGGGTGGCCTTGGGCACATTTCTTTGTCATTCAGCACCTCTGATTTCCCCATCCCTGAAAGCAGAGGCAGTAATACTTACCTGCCTCTGGGATGTGTGAGGATTAATTAGTTACCTTCTGAAAAGCCCTTTGAAGACTCAGCGCTTTCCATAAACACGCAGACCAACTCCTGCAGGCGGGTGCAGGTAGGACTGAGGCAGGGTGCCCATGTGCTGCAGAGATCACCAAGCTGGAAGAGGAGAGGAATACGTAAAGTGAATTCCCTGCCTCGATAAGAAAGCTGAGCAGCAGGCTGAAAGTCAGGCTGGGGCGCCGTGTGTTGTAGATGTTGTTCTTTCCAGACTTGGGATTTCTGAATCTTTGCCACTCTCACGGAGAAAAACCTCTAAAGGAAGAGGAAACCCATTATGAGAAAGCACAGGCAGCACAAAGGGTGCCCATCCCTGGTGTTTGGTGGGTGCCATGCCGTGTTGGTGGCCAAGATTACTCTTGGCTGCCAGCTCTGATGGGGTAGGAGCCATCAGAATTTCTGTTTTCCTTCTGGTCACAAAACAATGTTAATTGTTTCTATCTTTGGACAAATTATAGCAGCACAGAGCATGGCATTCCCACTTGAAATAGTTGAAAATGTTTCTCTTAACTTAAGGAGCTCATGAAACTGCCAGCAATGCATGACAGACCCCAAGGACAAGACAAGAAGAAAGCAAAGACCGCAGCCAGAAAGCTGTGACTGGTTAGCAAGTCTTTAAACGACAGGAAAATGAGAATCTTCATCTTCTCCACAAAAATCCCAGGCTTGGTCACCACCGATGTGGTTTGGCATGAGGCTGTCACCACATCTCGGGCATTAGAGCAAAGAGTTTGCCTCTATTGGTAATTCCCTGGGAGCCCAATGATAGAAAGGCCTTGAATTGAGTCAGGACGGAGGGAATGAGGGCGGTGAGGCCGGCAGGGGCAGCAGCTCCTCATCACACCTGAGTCAGCAGAGTTTCGGCTTTGTCGCGTTCCCACCGGGATGAAGGTTGAGTCACTGCAGCCGAGCCCTGAATGCTCCCGTTTCCTATTCCTGCTCTGTGCTGGCAGCCTGGGGAGGGAAGGATTGGATGTGTTCTTCCTGTGCCATCGAGTTTTATTTTTGTTTTTACCGAATCTCTTCAGACTCGAGTTCCATCGTTTCGGAAATGAGGCTCGTTATGGGTTGCTATCTTGATCCCCTCTTCACAGCTCTTCATTAAGTCTCTCCTCGGCACCTGGGGAGCTCTAATAGGGAGAATATTTAGCCCTGGACTAGGGCTTTTTGAGACACATCCAAAGTAATGCAGAAATCCAAGGGAGAGTCAAAGCTGAAAAAGTATTCACACACACAGGGCATGGTGAGGATGGGTCAGTGGTTGGATTAGATGACCTTGGTGGTCCAACCTTAATGAACCCACCCATCTGGGGCTCAGCCCGTCAGCAAAGGGTCTCAAGACATCCCTGGCTGAATTACCTTCCTCTTACACTGTGCCTCTTTCCCACCCCTCCGCATTTCATTTTCCTGTGCTGCTTTTTCCTGCCCTCCCTTCCCCACCCAAGCTCTGAATTAACATTGACTATGAATCCAGCCCCATCTCAAGCCATCAAACACGCCTGGGTACTTTCCCTCTTGCTTATGGAGAGAAGGACTTCTGTTGTATTTCTTCCCCCCCCCCACTCATGAGCAAAGAAATAACTGTGTGACACAGGGCTTTGAGGCTTTGCTCTTTGGCCACCTACCTGCTTTTCCTAGTGCAGAACTGTGGTCCTATGTGCATTCAAGATGAACTGGTGGCTAGGAAATGCACAGGCACTGGGTTGCGATGGTGTAGGGGAAATACAAGAAGGATATAAAAAATGGGTAGGGCTGAAACCTGGAGAAGACAAATTGAGGAAATAAGCCCCTCAGGAACAGCTTGAGGGGTTCCTTGGTGATGGAGACCAGCTGGCATGCAGGAAGGAAACATGACCTGCTGTGATAAGTGACATAAAGCCACAAGGGAAAGGAGATGGGAGTCCTGAAGACACACACTGGAAGCTCACACGGTGGGAAAAGAGCTGGAGCAAGGTCCAGCCCAAAGGCCTGGAGGGACGGGGTGCACAGCCAGCAGCCAGGCGCTGGGGCACAGCAGGCAGAGGCAGCCTGGTGCTCAGGTGTGGGAACCAGCAGCCTCACCAAGGATTAGCTGACATGCCAGAGGGGCGGGATGCTGGGAGCAGGCTGCTCCACCATGACTGAGAGCCTTTGTGCTTTGTTGCTGAGCACGGGATTTCGTGGCTTTATTGCAGGCAGGCCTTTCCCAGTGCTGCGTCAGCACTCGCGGCCAGAGCCCTGCTTTGCCAGCCTCCCTGCTCCTGCCACAGGGCACGTTCCCCTCCCCTTCACTTGAGGGTGAAGCAAAGCAGCTGTGCTAAAGTCAGGAGAGGAGCAGCAGTGAGGGAATGCCAGGAGCAAAGAGGCATGGCTGTTCCCTTCCCGCTCTTCAGGTTCACAGGCCTTCTAGAGAGCTGGAACCGGGCTGTTTGCAAGGTGGAAGCACAGACAGCAAGAGCTGGTAGTCTGGTGTTCAGCTCTGCTGTTTGATCTGTGGCTGCTCTCACCCTGTCATCTGCTTTTCTTTCATCTCTCTCTATGAAGAACACCTAGGACAATCATGGCTTTGGTCTCGGTGAGGGCCTTTGTGATGGCTCAATGAGCAGACTTCCCAAACCATCACAGAAGGAGGGCGACATCCATGGATGCAGACCCTCTGAGAAGGATCTTTCATTCAAGCGGACCCTGAGGCTGCTTTGCATTCTATTTCTCCCAAGAGGCAATGCTGCATGGGCAGGAGAAGGCAACCCTTCTTTATTCCAAAGCACCTCCCCATCCTGTCCCTGCAGACAGCCAGAGGGCTGGCTACAAAGCTCACTCAGTACTAGCCATCGACTGGTCCTCAGATAGGAACGTTCCCACTGCTACAATGCACTGGTGCTAGATAAGAACCAGTGACCTAGAGTACAAAGCCCTACATTTCCTATTTACAAACCAGTACTTTTTTCTGTGTGTGGGGGGGGAGGCAGGCAGAGGTTTGGATGAGAGCCAGCTGGGCCATTGTAGGGCTGCTACCTCCTGTCAGAGCTCATCAGGCTCTTGGCTGGGGGAAGGGATGCTTGGGCTTGCAGTTCCTGTAGGGCAGTGCCACCTCCAACCTTCAACTTCCACATGCAGCATTGCCACCTGGAGCTGCTCTCTTATCTGCAGCCCCATCCCCCCATGTTCTGGGAAGGCAGCCCTCCCCTCCTATTCCCTTTGAGAGTCACTGGGGGCTAAGGTGAATCAGCTCATGACAAAGACTTCCAGTAAAAGTAAAAGTGTGCTGCTGCAGGAAGCTGAGGCCGTGAGTCAAAGGCAGCACTCCTTCCCAGTGGGCTGCAGGCACTGACTAAGCAGGGTGAGGCAAGCACTGCCTGGCAAGCCGTACCAACTCCTTCCTTGGTAAGAAGCGAGGTATTAACCTCAACACCTCAGCCAAGCACCACTTCAAACCTTTGCATCCTGCCACCTGAAATTCCCCTCCCAGGGTTTGGGATCCTCTTTCCCATGTCTCACCCTGCTTTACACACCCGTGGTGTTCCCTTGGGTTGCTGGAGGCTGATTGCATTCTGCCCTGGGAAGGCTTCATTTCAAACCTCGATCTCCATGTAAAAATAGGAAGGGGTTGAAATAGGAATTCAGAAGTACCAGGAGGAGAAAAAAAAAGGAAAAAAAAAATACAACCACAAAGCTCACCAATTGCTAAAAAGCTCTGTCCCATTTCTTTGGTATCTTCTTGGAGCGCCTCTGCATGCAAACCCAAGGCCAGGACAGTGCATCTTTTAGAGCTCACAGTGCAAAGAACCAACTAAGAATAAGGTGCTTGGTGCTTGGTCTTTTATAGGTGGGAGCATGATGCATTGCTCTGCCCTTTCATGAGGTCCAGCTGCTGTGACCTCCACATCTTCTTCAGATCTAAGTGATGTGAAGTTTATTAGGACTCATTCCTCTGACATTTGCTTCAGCTGTGAGATTGCCCCGGCACAGGGCGGCTCAGCACAGTGCTGCCAAGGGCTGTTTCAGTGCCCTTGGGGTGAGATGAGTATCAGGGAACAGGAGGGAGAAATCGGTGAGTCGCTTTGCAGAGGCAAGGTTGTGCAAAGCAGAGCTGAGTTCACATGGTGCTTAACAAAGAAGCATTGATTGGAAGCTCATTGTGACAGAGCACAGTGCTTGGAGATCATTTCCAGAGCTTTCTATATGGGGAAGGGCAAGAACCAGATCCCACACTTGCAAGATCTGCTGCCTTTGATGGGTTGATGGTCAGACTAGATCTTAGTGGTCTTTCCCAAGCTTAATGATGCTAAGGTTTTAGGCACTGGAGCTTTCTGCAAAGCCTGGAGGGTCAGCAGGCTATTTGCACCTCACACCCAGGGTGCCCAGCCCCATCTAAGGCACCCTGAGCCCTGCACAGGGCCCCTAAGGCCTGGCATGACCCAGTGACTATCTGGGCTTGGGATCGTGGGGAAAGGCACCAGCAGAAACCACTTCAGAAGCCAAGGTGGAGGAGTAGCATCCCAGAGGTCTCTGCTAATGAGTGCTTGGCACCAACATGTCTTTGGCTCTCAGCTGGGCCTTTTCTACCTTAAAAACAACAACAACAACAACAACACAAGCAACGACAACAACAACCAAAAAGTAAAATAAAACAATGAGTAAACTGCAACTCAGCAAGCTTCAGCCCACACGGCTCACCATTGATGTGCCGCTGCCCCGGGAGCTGTCTGGGTGGATCGGTGGGCACTGCAATGCAGGGTGTATCCCAAAGCTTTCCCTCTGCCACGTCGACCACACGCATCACTCAGCAAAGCAGCAGCAAGGTGCACGTGCACACACCCCCCCCTCCTGCTTAATATGTTCGAGCCTCTCCGCAGGCTGATTGCTGATGTTATTTTCTCCTCCTCGCCTTGGCTTGCACGCTCGCTGCCATCAATAAGTGATTCGTTTGCCCTTATGAATTATTGAGTGTGTAACGGGGCCGGCCCAGCTCAGTCACCTTGCAAACCAATGCTCCCACAAGCATGGCAGCAGCCAGAGTTTGCCCTCTGGCTCCTGATGGAGAGCGCGGGATGCTGATCCAGCGCCTTGCAAAACCCCTTTATGTCACCCGTTGTCTCTGCTGAGGTTTGGGTGTTACTGCAGCAATGCTGAGCACTGGGTGCTTTATTTCCCCCGATGGGAAGCTTGGAGGAGCGGAACAAAAGGAGTTTACAATGTCTTGCAAAAGAGCCGTGAGTTATTCAGTCACCTGGAAAGGAAACATGATTTCCGCACAGTGTTTGCTGGTTTTGTTGTGTTTTTTTTTGGTTTTCTTTTTTTTTTCCGTTTTCCCCTGAAGCCTCTTGAAAGTTTGGAATGTGTTTTTGTTAAAGCTGCTGCATGTAGGGGCCTGAAAACAGTGCTGGCAGCATCGTGCTGTTGGCAGTCTCTGCTGGCATTAGTTTCTTCCCCAGCCTGGAGCCTGACACTTTGCACCTGGGTAGAGGAGGGACCGCTTTGGCTGAGGGTCAGCTCCATCAGCACCCAGTTTGTTTTGTGTCCCGGTACAGTCTGTGCTGATGCATGGATCCCATGGCAGGGGGAGGTCAGAGCTGGGAACTCTTCCTCCCACCCAAGGCCGAGGACAACCGCTCGGTTCATAAAAGGGTCATTCATTCATTAGCAGGGAAATGGTAGCGTAAAGAAAGAGCATCCTAACGGAGAAGAGGGGGTGGGTTGGGTGTTCTTGTGATACACACCACCAGCATCCTTGATATCGTTATTTAAGGGGCACACTGTAGGCACCCATCCCTTGGCCTCAAGCTTGCATAGCTTTGCAAGCAGACCTTCTTGCCCACCCCAGAGAGCCTGGGCTGTTCTATGGATGCCCAGCAAGGTGACCAGTGTGATGGCTTTCCATCCTCTCTGTGAGATCCAGCCCATCTTCTGCTCCTCTGGCACTGCAAGGAGGCATGGAATCACCACTTCCCACTGCCACCAACGTGGCTTCTTCCACTGGGGTCCCAAGGAGCCTGTGGGGGGGGGTCAAGGTGCTGATGTGGGGCATGGGGCCAGTGGTACCACCTTCCCAGCCTCAGGAGCATGAGCCCTGTGTGGAAGAGGAGGGGAGCAGTGAATGCACTTGGCTGCAGTGCAGGAAGGAGCAGCGTGCTGAGCACACAGGCAGACAGGCAGCCCCAAGCTGGGCGCAGGCTGTTCCCAGGGCCTCTGCTACGTGATTTCTGTTGCTCTCCTGCAAGCTCCCACATGTCCTGTGAGGCTGCGAGGGCTTCAGAGCCAGGCCGTTTGGCAGGGCTGCTGTGCACCTCCATAGGTGTGGGCTCAAACCTCCAGGCAAGAAGGAGCAGCTTGTGCTGCAAAGCAAGTCGGAGGCTTCTCCCTGCTCCACACCCGCCCGTCCTTTCCCGGAATCTTAGCACTGCGTAGTCCATATCCAGCCCTGCTCTGCACCCGCTGCCCTAATTCCATCAGCTGTGTCACGGGTCATAAAGGTGCTCCGTGGGGTCTCACTGCTTGGACATCCTCCCCTAGTTGTCAAGGAGAGACATCCAGCAGTGACTGCGCTGGAGCACGAGCATCCCTTCCCTCTGCCTTCTGGGGTGGGACATGCATGGCATCTGGGTGGGATGGGAAGGTGCAGCCCTGTGATGCCCCTGAGGAGCCGATGGCTTTGTGCACACAGGCACATGAGGGCACCAGTGCTTTGCTGTGGCTGTAAGCAGCACTGGGAAGCATTAAGCAGCACCCAGCCGCAGTGTAGGGCGTGGGGCAGCTTGGCTCAGGAAGGGGGCAAGTCCACACAAAGCTCCAGAGACCGAGTTTCGGTCTTAATTGCTGCCGACTGTGGTCAGCTGATGGCGTCTCATGGCTGGGTTGGGTTGCTGAGGCTTGTCCTCGGGGTCATGGGCTCAGTGTGCAGGGAGGAGAAGGAGAGGGAGCATTGAAGCTGCAGGAATGGGACACCCATGGCCGGGCTCGCGTCCCGTCAGCTAAAAGATGTGTTCTGTTTCTCATGCTGTCCGTTTCCTTTTTTCTTTCCCTTCCTTTTCATGTTTCTCCCTCTTTGTACCTCTTTCCCTTTTTCTCACCCCCTCTTTCTTCCCTTTCCTCTCTGTCTCCCAGAATACATCCAGTTTCAGATGCTGCCAGAAGCAGTGAGCAAAACCTGCTTTTCTCGTTCTCACCGCCTTCCTTCCCCATTGTATTTCTCATAGAAATACTGGCTGTATAATTATCAGTGTATTATCTCTAAACATACAGATTAGGGAAAGACACAGTGGCAGCCAAAGATGAATTTCAGGGTCAGTCTGGTGGGAGACATTTTCTCCATCTGGCAGGGGAGGAATCAAACGAGACAGAACAGCAGCTGGGAGCACAGCCACAGCTTCTCCCAAGCATCTTCCATCCTTCCTCCGCAGAACCCAGATGGAAGGATCCTAAACTCAGTCCTTAAAAATAAGGCCACCGAAACCACCCAGATCATACAGGTAGCTCATGCAAGGTGTATGGGCACTGCCACGAATCCATTCTTCTGTGGGAGCTATTGCTGCTCTGTAATCAGGGCCTCGGTCTCTGCAGCTCATTTAATTACTGGTGCACTTCCAATAGGATTAAATGGGTGTCTGAGTTTGTGTTAGCATATGTTGGGACATGCTGTGCTGATAAATATCTGTACCTTCGTGTGCCTACGGATACGCAAGTTCTGTGTGCTTACAATAAATGATGCTGTGCCTTCTGAGGTTGAAGGCAAAAGGAAAGTACTCTTGATCCAACCTGGAGTAGCTGTAGAGCTTTAGGGCTGATCATGGTGAAGACTGAACACTAAAAGAAGAAAATGGAAGAAGTGAAGCAGTTCGTGGGTCCAGCATGCAAGAACTGTTCTTTTTTCTTTCTTTTTTTTCTTATTCTAGGCCAATTATACGTGTATATTCATGTTTTCCCATGTTCGTTGCAGGGCTGCAAGCTCAGACTGTCTTAGTCAATGACACAGTCTCGGGATTTATCGGGACAGACGTGGTCCTGCACTGCAGCTTCACCAACCCGCTCCCCAATGTGAAGATCACGCAGGTCACGTGGCAGAAAGTCACCAACGGCACCAAGCAGAATGTGGCCATTTACAACCCTGCCATGGGGGTCTCCATCCTCTCACCCTACAAAGAACGGGTGATTTTCCGGAACCCTTCCTTTAAAGATGGCACCATTCAGCTCTCTCGGCTCGAGTTGGAGGATGAGGGTGTTTACATCTGCGAGTTTGCCACCTTCCCAACCGGCAACAGGGAAAGTCAACTGAACCTTACAGTGCTGGGTAAGCTACTGGGCAAGTGGTGCAAGTGCTGCCTCCAGCCAAACAGGTCTGGAGGAACCTGAGACTCCCGTCTTGGGAACTCAGGGCAAAGGTTGAGCCTTTGGTGTGAATTTCACCTCTCATGCTCTTTCACGTTGTTGTTACAGAGGTGGAGAACAGGGAAGCCAGAGCAGGTGGTTCATTGGGTTGTCTTGGGAATGTCTCTTCCTCTTCCCAGACCCCAGCTACCCTATTAATGCAGGTAGAATAAGAGTGACCTGTCCCTTAAGTGCACGGTGAGTTTTAACACCCCGTGTCTGTCAGGTGAACAGAAAGGAGAGACAACAGATCCTAAACACAAGTAGAGCTTGTCCTTGGAGCATAAGGTTGTGAGTGAACAGGCTCCACCCAACATCTGCATGATTCATTTGCTCTTCCATTTGGGTTTCCCATACTAACATGGGATGTAAACCTATTGCAAGAAGGGACTTTCCTTCATGTATGTGCATTCAGGGCAGGTCCAGCAGCTGCTAGCAGTTTACAGCAACTCTGCATACACCATAAGGTCTTTAATAGCGGTGCTTGGTATCTCTTGGGTTGTAGCAGAGAGGGCAGCAATTGCTTTTCTAACCCCTTTGTATTCATCTCTCTTCCTCCTCCTCCTTTTCTGCACTTCCTTGCAGCCAAACCCACGAATCGGATGGAGGGCACCACGCGGCCGCTTATCGCCAAGTCAGGCAGGACAGAAAAGATCTTGGTAGCCACTTGCATCTCCTCCAACGGGAAGCCCCCCAGCACTGTCACCTGGGACACCAAGCTGAAAGGGGAAGCGGAGTTTCAGGAGATCCGGAATAGCAATGGCACCATCACGGTGATCAGCCGGTACCGCTTGGTGCCGAGCCGCGAAGCCCATCGGCAGCAGCTCATGTGTGTGGTCAACTACCAGCTGGACCGCTTCACAGACAGCATCACCCTCAACGTGCAGTGTAAGGAAGCACTGGAGGGGCTGGGGAAATGAGTTTTGTGAAGGGATGGTGCTGGTCTGGTGCAGGGGGAGGAGTGGGGGTTGCTCTCTTTCTGTGGAGGGTGAATGCTTGGAGTAATCGTATGGTTTCCCTTTCTCATACCTCCTTTCCCTTGTTGCCTCTGCCATGTCCCTTTGTTCCTCCCTTTATCTCGCTCCTTCGCTCACTTTCCCTCTCCTTGCCCCCTTCTCTCTTCCTGCTCCCTCCCCATTCCTTTTCCTTAACACCATCCCCTCCTTTTCCATCCCTCTTCCTCTCTTTGTCATCCCACTGCAGATGAGCCAGAAGTCACCATCGAGGGCTTTGATGGCAACTGGTTCCTCAATCGCAAAGATGTCAAGCTGATATGCAAGTCTGATGCCAACCCCCCAGCTCACACCTACGAATGGAAGCTGTAAGTACCTGCAGTATTCCAACCTCCTGCACATGGGATCAACAAAACCAAGGAAACCTCTGTTGAAACCCCTTTGCTTGGTCAGCTCCCAGTCCCGCTGGGATCACGGTGCCAACCACATCCCCATGCATCTGACATGAAGCAAAAGCAATTCCTCCTCCTCCTCCTCCTCCAGGGCTGCAGCTTTTGGCTGAGCGCACCAAGGGGAGCGAGCCGTGAGCGAGGGGTGCCTGGGGAGCCAGGTGGGAATTGATGGAACCCGAGGTGCTTCTCTCTCCCTCTCTCCCTCTTTTTTCCATAAGTGCTCACAAGATTTTAGAAGAAAAAAAAAAAAAAAAAAAGAAGATCAAATGGATGCTTTCTTCTTTTCAGCTGGCGTTTGTCAGAAGGAGGTTCTCGAAATGGTTTTGCAGAGAGCCAGGCACATTCTCTCTCATTTCCCTTCCAGATCAAACTGTTCACAATACAAATCTGAAGAGGGTTGTTTTTCTTGCCTTTCTTCTGCTTCTCATCCCCAGCTCTCTCTGTTGATTCTGCCAGCTCGCTTGAGCTCCAAGAGGGCTCTCTGGGTTCCTCTCAACATTGCCAGGGAAGCGTTAGAGGTGAAGATACCCCGTGTGGCACCCAAGGCAGAAGAGATGCCAAGGTTTTCTCTCTGCTTTTGGGCAGGTGGCTTCATCCCTTTGTTCTGCAGTTTCTCATGTGCAGAGCTGGAGCCTGAGCTCTTGCTGTGCTCCTGGGCACTGGGCAGCACTCAGCATGTTCAGACCCGGCCAACAGCACCAACAGCACCAACAGCACCGACATCCCTGTCACTGCAGCCAGTTGTTGTGAATTCTCTGCATGGCCATTTGCCTGCCCTTAGCCTGCTGTCCTTTTGAGGGTTTCCAGGAGCATCAGTACTTTCCTTTGAGAAAGACCTGTGGGAAGAAAAACGGAGAGGAGAGCACAGAATTAACGAGGGCAGGTTTCTGAGCCCGGTGGCGCTTCGATCCAATTTCCCATCCTCTCCCTTTTGCACATTTAATGGGTTGCTTAGGACTGAATATAGGATTATTGACCTGAAAGAGGATGGAGAGGAAAGGCGGAGTGACGGTGGCGATGAGCAACGGTGGAGCTGTTTAAGGCATGGCAGCCTCCCATAGCATCCCACAGCAGTTTCCAGATCTTTGTAGATTGGGAACTCCTTGCAGATTGGGAACCCTGAGTCACCCACAGGCAGAGAACCAACATTGGGCTTCTCTGTTCTTCAGTCAGCATCGGGAAGGAATGCCCCCTTTTTCTGACTAATTTGCCATACGTGTGTGCCCATGTGTATATATAGGCATGTAAAATGTGTGTTTGTGCACTTAGGCACTCTGCAAATGTAATTATACACCATTATTCCCTTTTGTTTCTTACAAATTGCCGACAATATGGCACATTTTTGTTGAGAGGAGGAGAAAGAATTACTTGAGTAATTTTTAATTGCCTAAGAGAAGTAATTACTTTACTTTGCTTCAGTAATTAAGAATAACCAGGCCATGTGTGTCGTTTCCTAACACACAGGCTTTTAATATATTTTTTTTTATCTGCCTTTGTTCATTTATTCTGTGTACCTCTAGACGTAGTTTTGCATTATTCCACTTCCACACTCACCTGATTCTCCTGACATGGGCAGGCCAGGCTGTAAATCAGTGCTGCTTTA
Source organism: Perdix hodgsoniae (assembly GCA_035772895.1). Lineage (NCBI taxonomy): Eukaryota > Metazoa > Chordata > Aves > Galliformes > Phasianidae > Perdix > Perdix hodgsoniae. The sequence continues at coordinate 2,134,493 of JAPSGF010000047.1, read as the reverse complement.
CTCGAGCCGAGGTTGCAATTAACACTGGCTGATCAACCAGGAGCTCTACGGGCAGGAAAGCAGGATAGAGCAGGGTTAGGCTGGAATCCCATCCTGTTCTCCACCCTGGGGGTCTAGCATGATCTTTCTTTCTCCCAGGCCAAACGGGACTCTGCCAGGGAGCGTGGAAATCCAGAACAACACCATCTATTTCAAGGGCCCCATCTCCTACAGCGTGGCTGGCACCTACATCTGTGAGGCCTCCAATGCCATCGGCACGCGGTCGGGCTTGGTGGAAGTCAATGTCACAGGTAGGAAACCACGTGGGCTGCTCTGAAAGAGGAGGAGGTGGGAGAGGGGGGTGGGAGCTGCTCACCTCTACCAGCCTTAACGTTGTCATAATGTCTGTTTGTATCTCCAGCGTCTCCTTCCAGCAGTGGGCAGTTTGGTGGTGCGAAGGGAGCAGAGGTGGTCGTTGCTTTGTGCTGGTTTTGCTCTGGTGTGCTTGGGTTTTTCTCCTTTCCTCTCGTTGCCTTTTTCTTTCTTACACCAAGACGCATTCAGTCTCGTTCTCCCTTGTCTGCTTTGGACTCGGATAGCTGGTTGGGCGTGCTGTAAGTCAAGACATGTCAGCAATGTGTTTGCTGGGAGGCAGGAGGAGCAGGGTGAGGACAGGGCTGACGGTGAGATGGGCGAGCCGTTTGTTCAGGTGTTGCTGATTGTGGGCAACTCGGTGATTTCTTAGCTGTGCTCCGTCCAACGCCGCGTTCCTCTGTGCTGTGTGTGTCATCATGAATAATAGCATTACCAGGGCTCCGGGACAGAGTGGTGTCACAGCGTGCAGGCACCCAAAAAAAGATGCACCAGGATGGGGGGTGATGCGCCGAGGGCTCCGTGCTGCTCTCCATCGGGTACCCCTGCATCCCAAAGGAACTGTGGCCAAGCAGCAGGTGGAGCAGAACAACTGCTACTGGGGAGGCTGGGGGAGCAGACCTGCTCAGAGGAGCTGGGGAGAAGCGGTGGGGAGCAGAACGAGCAGGGCTGGCCTCTGACCTCCTGCAATGAGCCTCCAGTTGGCACCTCACTGCTCAGTTCCCTGCTCTACAGTGTGGGGAAACCGGGATGATCTTCTGCTATCCGAGCGCTTGGAGGTCAGTGGATGGGATGTGCTAAGTAGATGCTAATTATGAAGTATTTATTTATGATCACTATCATGGTAGAGGGCCTTTAATTCGCACCTCCTGGCCTGGATCCGTGCCTGCTTTGTTGTTCCTGTTATCTGCCCCTCTCTCAGGGATTTTTTGTTAGGAACCAGACTAACAGAGCTCTGCGTTGAGCACAGACGTGGGGCAGCACCTGCCCTGCCGTATCCCTGCCCAAAACCCACAAAAATCATTTCCAAAACCCATCTCAGCAAGCTGCCCTCCAGAGCATCATGGTTCTGGGCACCAGGATATCCTCATCCAGGTGGTTTTCAGGGCACAGGTTCTAACACTCGGCAAGGGGAAAATGGGCAAGTTTTCTGGGGAATGACTGGGGGTGGGGGGTCTGCCTGCCCACGGTCCCAATTTATTCCCAAAAGTCTGAATTGTGGTGCTGAGGTTACGTGAGTGGGATGGAGGGACGCAGCAGCCGCTGCTCCCTAGGAGGGATGAGCAGCTGACATGCTAAACCAGGGCTTCACCATGTAAAAAAAAACCCACGCTGTTTTAATAATTCATTGGATCTGAATATGTTTATCCAGCTCTCTCTTGGGAACGATTAGGCCAGTGCTGGGGAGGGCTCAGCCTTCCTCACTCAGCTATTACAGGTACATTTGTTTGGGTCTTGCAGGCAATTTAGGGATTGTCAGTGGACCACGAAACCTCTTTCAAGAGATGCATGCAATAAATGGAGTTCAATCTAGTGAGCAGCCAGCCTCGGGAGTGAAAAAAAATAACAACACAGAAGGCTGATGCAGAGAAAAACCTGCAGCAGCCATCCCCTCCTTCCTACCCATCCCACCCCAGCGTCCTTCATCCCAGCCCCAGGGAGGAGGAGCAGGGATGGGTCGGCCCTGGCTGGGAGGCGATTCGTTCAGGAGGAGAAGGGCTGAATGATGCTCTTGGAGTTATAGCACATTAAAGAGATTGATAAGTGGAAATTTAATATTTTATTCCCGCAATCTGTTCCTGTAATAGCTTCTCCTGCCTTGCAGGACCTTTGTCAGTTGCAAGCAAGCCATGTAGTGTGACATGTAACTATTTATTATGGGCGGCTGGGTGACATTATAAAAGGCAGTGGGTATGGACTGCCTGGGTCTGCGTGCACATGCGTGGCAGCCCTGCATGGAGAGGAGGTCACATGCATGCACACAGCTGTGTGTGCCCTCCTTCTGCATCTGTTCCAGATTGCAGATAGCCCTCCAAAGCTGCATGCCTGCATGGCATGGGCACTTGTGCACTGGTATGTGTGAGTACGTACGCATCAATGGAGATGTGCAGCAGTTTCTGTGCATCCCCTGGTCTTTAGGCACACGTGTACACATCAGCTCTGCACACACGGGCAGCTCTGCAGCTTTGGCCTTGGCTGCAGGACGGGGAGGGAGGCTGCAGAAGCTCCCCCCGCTCTGCTTGGCTCGCAGCAGGGAGTTATTTACACAGCGCCAGCAATGCCAGCACAGCAAGGTCACCACACACAGCCTGCGGGGTTGTGATGGCTGTGAGCATGAGGGAAAGCACTGTGCGCAGAGCACAGGGTCCCATCCCCAGCAGCTGCATCTCCAACCCAGCTCAGGGCTGCCCCACTGGGGAGGCTGAGGATGGGGGGCTCTGCCTGCTGCTGACCCAGGGGATGGCGGTGAGCAGCGTTTGCTGCAGCCCATCCGATGGCATCTGTGCCAGTGCCCCGTGGGAGCAGGGCCTGATTGACGGGCGATAGGTGACCTGACACAGAGATTAAAGCCTAAGACATGTTTGGCATCTGGCCCGAAAGCCGTCACACTCTGACACACCCGCGGCAGCTGCTGAACTCCTGCATTGGTTGCCAGTGGTTGGTTTTTTTTGCCCCCTCTGCCTCCTATTCCAGCACGGGAATCCTCCAGCTGGGAGGAAAGCAGGACCCCTAGGAGCGAGAGATGGGCGTGCATGAGGGCTGCTGTGAGGGAGGGAGCAGCAATGCCAGCAGGCTCTGAAATTACAGCCCCGTTTGCTGCTATCTCCTACCTTGACTCATGCACGGGTCTGCCAAACAGAACGGGTCAAAGTCCTGCACTGTTTGGGTGTGGAGGGTGGAAAGGCTGCCGTCTGCAACCTGTCTCCTAAAAGAAATAAAATGCAACGATCCTTGCCATGTTTGCAGACAGCATCCGGGAGCTGGGAGCTCTCAGGTTCCTGTTCCCCATCCTGCTCTGCTGCAACGGGTGCTTGGCTTAGCCAGGCAGGAGGAAACCGGAGCTCCACGTAGGGAGCAGCTTGGGCTGACACACGTCCAGATGGGACCCTCTCATGGAGTTTGACATCTCCCTCAGTGCCTCTGGCTCCTGTGAGAGTCTCGGCTGGTGCTGGCTCTTTCCTTGGAATTCCTTTAGAATTGAAGGAAAGGAGATAAAAATGGGACTTGAACAAAAAAAAATGTGCCCACAGAAGCAGGACCTTTAAGATATCTCAGCAGCGTGACGAGCAGGAGGGCTTTTAAAAAAGCTGCTTTCCTGCCTATCATAGGAAGATTATTTGGTGTCTAAAAATGTGCTTTTTTCTGATCTAGGCCCTTCCTGCCCTCAGGAGCAGCTCCTGCCCAGGGGGTTCTGTGATGTCTAATGAGGTTTAGGTCCCATCTCTGCCAGGGATCCCACGCTGCCTCCAAGAGCTCTGTGATGGGGATAATTTTGGCTCCTTCTCAGCGCTGAAGCCGGCCACCACGTTCAAAAAGCCGTACAGGAGGGATTGATGGACAGGCAGCACGATTTGCATAGGTCTCATTTTTCTTCAGAAACCAACCATTATAAGCAAGATGGGGCTTTAACACACAGCCTATTGAAGCCACCCCTGCGATAGGCATTGGCATCTTCATCTCCCCGAGGCTGGCACTGCTGCACCCATGGGCGCTGCCAGACCTGTTCCCTCTTTCCATGGGATCAAAGCAAAGCTCAGGGCTGTCCCTTGTCACTGGGCTCCCAGCTGCCACCCCCAGCTGGCACGGGGACAGGAAACCGGGCTGAATGCAACAGCTGGCAGAGCGGGCAGCGGGCAGCAAGCATCGCTGCTCTAATTCCTATTCATGCAGCACTCCCTGTTTTTACGAGGGCTGGGGCAGCAGCGAGGGGGAGGCTTTTTGTGCCGGCATTAAAGCCTGGCTTGTTCCCCCTCCCTGTGCTCTGCTGTCTCCTGTTTCTCCCGTCCGCTTTTCACAGCGGCTTTAATTCTCCCCAGACTCTTCCTAATGGATTTTTCACGTGGGGCTCAGAGGCAGCGCACCGGCTTCCAAAAATTTCACGCACCCCTCGAGCACAAAAAGGGGCTCCTTTTCCCACACTTCCCTCCTCCTCCCACCTCCTCAGGCCACGCTTACGGTCCTTTTTCCACCGCAGACACAAAAGCGGGTGGGTGGGCGGCAGGGACCCATCCTGACGCCGGGCAGGGAGCGGCTGTGCCAACAACATCCATTGGAACCGGTGCTCAGCCGGACCCGCAGCATCCCGCCCTCCCTCACCCGGGGCACCGCACTGAGATCGGCGCTCGGAGGATGCTCGGATGGGCAGCGGCGGTCTGCATCGCCCTCCAGCGGCTGTGGCACCACCCCGCCTTCCTTCACCCCATCTGTACCCATTTCCCACCGCCCTCCCCCCCCTTCCCTCCTTGCAGCCCCGTTGCCCGGCTGTGGGCGAAGGGAGGGGAGCTGCTGGGGAGGGTTTGGGTTTGCCGTCTCGCTTCTCTCATCCTCTCTTCCCGCAGTTTGGGTTTGTTTGCTCTGGCGGCTGCGAGGAGGGTGGGGATGGGATCTGAACAGAAAATAGAGCCTTCCCCACGTGAATTGTGAGCACGCTGTGATGGTGGTGGTGTCTGCAGTACCGGGGGGTGGCAGGGAGGTGGGTGTTTTTTTTGGGGGGGTGGCATGAAGAACACGAGAAACTAAATATGTGTTGGAAAGGTAGGAAAACATCCTTTTGTCATTCCATACCTCTGTGATTGGCTTTTAGTGAGGTTTGCAGTGGGAAAGTGGGTCAAGCTCCTTCTGGAGGTGTGCACAGCCTTCCCCTTTGGATGTGTCCACTTTCCAGAGCTGGGAGGCAGAGGGGATCAGTGTGGCTTTAAGGACCCTGTGCACGCCCCGTCTGAGGCTTTTCAAAGTGAGGTCCCTTGCAAAAAACCAGCCGTGCTGTTAGGTAATGCCAGGTAGAAAGAGACTTCAGATCAGAGTTGCGGGCTGGGAATACACCAAGGACATATCCAGCTTGCTGCTCGAACCCTGCAGCCCTCCAGGTGAGCCCTTGCTCTGTGCATGGCTTTGGGATTGCAGGGCTGGGCTGGGAGCTGGCACAGACCAGGGTGGGTGCTGTGTGGATGTGTGTGTGGCTGAAGCTGAGCAGCTCTACCAGGGGACGGACGTGACATTCCTCGCTGTCTCTGCAAAGAGGTTTTGCATTAAGCAGCTAGCTGTGACAAGCCTTCTGTTGAAGCAACATGTGGTTTTGGCTTCCCAGCTCCCGAGCCCAGCTCCCTGCACTGAAATGCATTCCCTCGTTCCTGCTCTTTGGAAGGAGTTGCTGCCTCCTGCCCGTGCAGTGCCTTTCTCCGTGTTCTGGCTGCAGCAGGGAGCCCTCCAGCTGCCTGTCCCCAGCCCTGCTGATCGCCGTGCTGCTCTGTGCCTCTTGCTGGCTCGTGAGGCTTTGCTCTGCAGGAACCACGATGCTGTTGCTGGGATGTCTCAGGAAAGGCAGGAGTGAAGCAGCTCTCAGGCACGAGCAAAATGTTTGTGCCAAAAAGATCAGGACGGTGGTTGCTCGAACTCAGAACCTCTGTCCAAACGGTGCAGCTGTTTCTGGAACTGTGTGTACCCAGGGGAAGCTCTTTTCCCCTCTCTTCCTTAGCAGCTGGGCGAAATGTGATGTAGGGAAGGCCACCCCCTGCATTGCCCTCGTTTGTTCGGGATTTCCTGCCCCAGTGCAGTAACATGGCTGGAGCAGGACCCATTTCTACCAGCTCATGCAGAGGAGACAGAAAGCAGACGCTGCCTCGTATCCCTTTGGACTTTGCTTCCTTTCATGCTCCTCAGCCATGCTGGCTGCCCTACTTGTAGGCTGTGCTCACATTGCTTGTCCTGTCCTCAGGGTGAAAGCTGCGGGCCAGGAGGCTGCAGAGCAGCAATGACAGCTCGGAGCAGGATGGCTCTGGGCACCCTCCTTGGCAGTGCTGGGGGTTGCCGAGAGGCATTAATCTGGCATCTGCTCACCCAATTCAGAAGCAGGTGAAGGACTGAGGCAGCCCAATGCTGCCTGGACACCGACACTTAATGGCACTTGGATAGAGAAAGCTGAGTCCGGCCAGGGGCTGTAACTGTGCCAAGGAAGTGCTGGGAGGGTTGATTTAAATCCTGGATCAAACTTTCTCTGTGCCAAAACCTCTGTGTCAAGCTGCCTGAAAGAGAAGAGAGCGCCTTTCCCATCTCTTTTCTTCTTCTCCTTTGGATTATTTATATAGATATAAATAGGTCACAGTATCTGTAGGAAAGAGATTAGCGTGAGCAGTGGCACTGTGGGTCAGGACGAGGTGGGATGCCGAGGAGGGGACGCAAAACACCGTGGCCATTGGGTGGGCACAGGAGCATCCCGGGGCTGTCGATGCGCGTTGGCAAACTGGACCCGAAATGGTGGAGCATAAACCAGACTGCACCTGGACTGGTGGCACTGGGCATGTGGGATCCGAGCGCATCTGGGTAGGGTGGGAAGGACGCACCGCTTCCAGCTGCTGGGCTCCTGCATGCGGCTCGCTGAGCTTGGCACCGAGCTCCCATGTGCTGACCCTGCCAGGACGCACCCTTCTCCCCTTTCCCTGGTTTTTCCCTTCCCTGTTCCTTACCCTCATCTTCCCCCCCCCCCCCCCCCCCCCCCCCACCCTCCCCAAAAAGAAAAAAAATTGGTGATGAGAGCACGGCGGGAGGGCGCGTTTCCGCATGGTTTGACACTGTTCCCCCTTCCATCTGTCTTTTCCTACCCAGAATTTCCCTACACCCCGTCTCCAATCGATGATCGCAAATCCATGGTGCAGCCGAACATCCCCACCCCTGTGATCGGGGGCATAGTGGGAGGAGTCTCGCTGGTCCTGGTGGTGGCCGTGGTGCTTTTTGTGGTGCTCCGCCGCCGGCGTCACACCTTCAAGGGTGATTACAGCACAAAGAAGCACGTGTACGGCAACGGCTACAGCAAAGCCGGCATCCCGCAGCACCACCCGCCCATGGCCCAGAACCTGCAGTACCCCGACGACTCGGACGACGAGAAGAAGCCGGGCCCGTTGGGCGGCAGCACCTACGAGGATGAGGATGAGGATGCGGGAGGTGAGCGCAAGCTGGGCGGCCCCAACAAATACGAGGAGGACGCCAAGCGGCCGTACTTCACGGTAGACGAAGGGGAAGCGCACCCCGAACCTTACGACGAAAGGACACTCGGTTTCCAGTACGACCCCGAGCAGCTCGACATAGCAGAGAACATGGTCTCGCAGAACGACGGATCTTTTATTTCCAAAAAGGAGTGGTACGTGTAGCTCGGCTCGCCCCGGCTCCGGCCATGCACACACACACACACACACACACACACACACACAGTCACTCACGCGCATCCCCGAGCGGAGCCATGCACGGACCGGGGGCTCGGGGCGGGGGCAGCTTTGCTTTACGGATCATTTGTTTGGAGAGGGGGGGGTTTTGGGGGGGGGGGGGGGGGGGGGGGGGGGGGATTGGATGGGGAGGTGGGAGGTCGGGTAATTATTTTCTCGGTTTTGGTTTTGCTTTTTTAATTTCTCTTGACGACTTTTCGTCCCCTTCTGTGGTGTTTGTATTGGTCGGTGGCTTAGGTGTTACTATTTGCTTTAACGACTGTTGCCCAGCCTGTATATTACACCCTGTTTGTGTCTCCGTGTCTCAGAGTGCCCTCCCCGAGGCTCCTCCTCCCGCTCCCACCCCCCTGAAACACTGGAATTTGTTTGTATGTCGTCGTCTTTTCTTTGCTTTAACCTCGGGAGGGGGTCTGGGGACAGAAAAGCTCACAGCAAAGGAAGTGGAGGTGCCACAATAGGGGGAAGCGATTGCTCTCAGTGGGATATATGGGATATATCCCCACCGCACTGGGGATCTGCTCCCAGGTCCCAATGGCTCCATACGTGGATAATGGGGAAGGAAAGCCCTGGAACAAACCCCAGGTGCATGGGCTGATAGCAGCACGGAGCAACAGAGCTGCCATTTCCCTCCTGCCGTTCATCACCTCCTGGCTTTTCATTTCTGTCTTTGTTGGAGCATGTTTTAAAAGAAAGAAAAGGAGTATTTATTGCTGACATTCCCTCTGTGATGGCTCAGAGAGGTGCTGGCTCTTCTCAGCCCTATCGCACACCGGCGCGCATCCTCCCGCCCACCCGTGGCTTTGGGGTCCCTGTGTTTTATGATACCACTCAGACTTCATCGTCGTGTGTTTACACTTCTTTCTTCCTTCTTTCAGTCAGAGCATGCGGGCAGCTCGCTCTGTTTTAGCAACTTGGGGACATATGGCTTCGCCTGCATTGACTGCCACTTTCCCAATACCCCATCCCTCCTCTAAGCAAAGCCTCAGTCAATAGGGAGGTAGAGAGGAAGGAAGGAGGGAGTTGGGGTGTTGCTCTCATCCTCCTTCCCCCTGCCTTGTGGACTGCTGCTATCTCTGCTCTGTGGATAGATGGGATTCCAGGCACCAGGACCCTCTGTCTGACACTGACCTTACCCACCTTCACTGGGTCGGGGTTTATTGCTCCTTTTTTTTTTTTTTTTTTTTTTTTAATGATTAAATTGATGTATAAATAAATCTTTTGGTTTGGAAAGAAATCCCCAGTTTTCTGAGCTGTGTTCTCGTGCACATCTGAAAGCAACAGGACTCATTCTCCCCTTGCCTTACCCACTGGGTTTCATTCCCCGGTGTCATACTGCTGCAGAAGCAAGAGCATGGAGCCAGAGCCATGCAGATGAGCCAAGGTCGGGGCTGTGATCCATGCATGCAGGGCTCAGGCCAGGCAAAACAGCTCATACCTACAGGCTGCAGCTCACTTTTATTGCGTTAGCGGTGAGCAGGAGTGAGAAATCCGATTGCTGCGCTGTAATCTTTTCTGCTGTTCCTGCCAGCCCTCCCTGCTTCCTGGCTTCTGGCAGAGCAGCCCCGTGCCACAGGAAGCTCTGTGTCCTCAATGAAGGGGATGCAATCTCTGCCCCTGCAAACTGCTGTGTCCAGCAGTGATTCTTTCACATGCCATTCGGTCCCAGGAGGTCCAGTCTTGCACTGCAGGTCCAGACGTCCCCAGGGTTGTTGATGCTCTGCCAGCGGGAGAGCCTGCAGTGAAATTGTGTCCCGAAGACCCTGGGTGTGATGTGCTGCAGTGAGGGCATGCAGACCTGGAGAGAGCAGGGTGGTGGGATGGTGCCCAAGGTAGAGACTACGCTTCGATAGCCGTGAGCCTTCACTTAAAGGTGTCATGTCTGAAGATTTCCCATCCGCAGACAGTCCTTATAGTCAGCCATGTGGGGTATGGAGAAACAAGGAGGCTCAGAGAAAGGAGATAGCACAGCAATATGGTATCTCCAAGCCAGATGCTGCCAAGCTTCACCTTTTGCTGTCCCGTATCAGTGCAGCAGCTCAGGTCTAGGAAGGAGCTCAGCCCCAGGAGCACAGTGATGTGGCTTAGAAGAGGGGCAGGTGAGGATTTCCCACCCAGAGACCCATAGGCTCAGCATGGGTGCTGTGCCATGCAAGGTGCGTGGTGCTTCCCTCTGCTCCTCACCCCTGGTTCATCCAGCATCACTCTGGAGTTGCAACAACAATCATTTTGCTTCTTGCCGTTCCTTGCAAGGTCAGCTAATTGAGCAGACTTATTGGGGTGGTAATTAGCCAGCTGATGAGCCGTTCATCTATAGCAAGGTAGGAGGAGAAAAAAAACCACAACAAACCAAGACAACACGACAGATTGATGTTTCACCTGAGAGCTGCCTCGATGCAGTCAAAGCATCACTCCCTGTGTGTGCTCAGTGTCACAGCCCCAGATGAGCCCCCGCTTTACCTGCAGACTGTTCTGCTGGCGTTTCCCTCTCAGGTTATTCATTGCAATCCAGTGATGTTGTTATTTTCACTTATTTAATTACAAGGTGCTTTTTTTTTTTTTTTCTTCCCTTCCTTTCCATTTTGTTCAATCATTTTCATCCAGTCAAGGTTAAAAATAAAATTAAAAAAAAAAAAAAAATCCCAAACCCTGAAGTTTTCTTTAGCTTCAATAAATAAATAAAAAACTACTCAGACTCCAATGGTAGCATTGATTGCAATAAGGGACAGAAGGAGGCATTTTCCTGATGTTGAGTCCAGAAAAAAAGAAAAAGAAAACAACAGTTCAGCAGAAATCCCTGAGGGCTGCAGGGAGAGAGGCTCCAAAGGTTGATCCTCAAGCAATTAGAGAAGGGAACGAAATTAACGAGGGGCTGCTGCACTCCTGTGCTGTTTTCTTTCCCTGTGCCCACACACAGGAGTGCACGTGCATGGAGATGCACCTCGAGGCTCTGGGAGCAGAGGGGAAGCTGCAGGGGGCAGGAGGTGGGGAATTCATTGTAGGAATGGGGATGGAGACCCTATGGGAGCTGTGTGCCTTGCATGTGTGATGCACTGGGGGTGAATGTAGAGAGCAAAAGGAGTCAGACCCTCCATGGCACAAAGCAGCAGTGGGGGAGAGGTCCTCACTGAGGATCAGTTCTTTTCTTTGGCTGATTATTTTATGCCTTGAACGTGGCTCCTTAACTCCAGTGATTTTTTCTCTCTCTTTTCTTCTCCCTCTTGCTGTAATTATCATTGTGGAATAATGGACGGACAAATGACCCCAACCCCGCATTTTCTTTCTGATTTTCTTTTTTTTTTTCTTTTTTTTTTTCTTTTTTTTTTTGTAATCTGTGCTGTAAGTGCTTTTGTAAAAAAAATAAAATAAAATAAAATAATGTAATGGACTTTTATGATTTTTTTTGTTTGTTTGTTTGTTTGTTTTTGTTTTCCATCCTTTGTAATGATTTGTTTGAGGTCCGGGGGAGGGAGGGGTGCGTTTTCATGGTTATAATTTGTGTGGGCAGGGTGTTGCAGCACCCTTCCTTTTACTTGTATAAAACAAGAGAGAAAAAAAAAACAAAGAAAAAAAAAACCAATGACAGACAATAGTGGCTCAGCTGTGGAAGAAAAAAAAAAATGTACTTTTTTATAAATAAAGAATTTTAAAAGAAAAAGAAACCTTCTCTTCTCTTTGTGCCTCTGCGACCGCGTGGTTCCGCATCCTGGGGTTGGGAGCTGTAAGCAGTGGCAGAAGTGGCACTTCCAGGTCTGTTCCTGTGATGTACTGTGTTTGGCAATGGGAGTTGCTTTGTAGATGAAGGCAGAAGGCTGAGGCTTAAGGGATCTCTGGAACAGCAGGGAGAAGGAGGATGAGGAATGATGGGTTTTGCCACTGACATTGGTGGTATTGTGTGAATATCTTGGGTGGTAGATTCAAAATAAAGGAAGGGAGAGGGTTTATTTCTCCCTTCAGTGCAAACAGTGAGATTCCTTGTCAAAGGATGCTGCTGAGGCCAACAGGTAGCCTGAGCTGAAAAGCGTTTTTGCCCATGGCAGAAAGAATCTATCAAAGTCTATTAAAAATTCTGACATTCTCCAGCTCAGGAAGTCCTTCAGCTGCTGCTAGCTGTAGCAGGGGGGACAGGTTATTGGAGAAGTGTCACACCTACTCTCCCTTACATCTTCTCCAGACATGTGCAGTCAGCTGCAATGGGACTGGGCTGTGCCAGCCTCGGGTTGATGTGGTGGGCTGGGTAGGATGGCTCAAATGGGTTGGGTGGGTCGGGTAGGTAGGATGGAGTAGGGTGGGTTGGATGTGGTCAGATAGATCAGATGGGTAAGGTTGGTAGGATGGGTAGGATTGGTAGGGGTGGCAGGATGTGGGAGGAGGTGGTTGGATGGGTCGGATGGGTAAGATTGGTGAGATGTGTGGGACAGATAGGATTGGTCGGATGGGTTTAGGATGGGTAAGATTGGTGGGATGGGTAGGATGGGTCGGATGGGGTACAATAGGTCAGATGGGTGGGATTGGTGGGGTGTGTAGGATGTGATAGGATACGTTGAATGGGTAGGATTGGTAGGATGAGTAGGGTGTGGAAGGATGTGGTAGGATGGGTAGGATGGATAGGATGTGCCTGTAGTCCAGCACCTGGCTGCCATAGCGATCATGCATCAAAACCTACTGAATGCTGTAGGGAGGCCAAGGCCCATTGGAAGGAAAGATCAGTCAGGCTGCATCCCTGCATTTCAGTGACTGATCTCAGCGTTGGGAAGAACAGTTTGCCTTTTCCCTTTCCTCCAGCTTCCTTGCTGTGCATACACACTACAAAGACAGCCTTGTTCCCAAAGATCAAGGCAGACAGCTCTGCAAGACTCAGGCTTTTGCAAGAGAGTGAGAGACAAAGGAAGTGAGAGATCAGAGGAAACGTACACACTCTTCCTTGTGCAGGTATCAACAGGCACTTAGCCATGCCTCTGGCTTGGAGAATCCTCCTGGGGAAGCATCTTTGCACCCGACTTCAGCACATGGGATGGAAAGAAAGACACGAGGGGCTGCCTTTGCCCCATGGTCCTGTTGGGAAACGCTGCGTAGATTTCCCAGGCCGTGTCTGCCACAGTGAAGCAGTGATGGATAAAACCCATTGCGTTGCATGGGGCCTCTTCTCAGCAGCTCAGGTTGCAGAGAGCTGAACGCAGCGGGAGCTGACTCCCATGCAGTGCCCCTAAGTATTGTGTTTCTCTGGAACAAAACAGAAACACGTTGGGGGCAGGAATGCCAGCAATGCATATAGCCCATGGAATGATGGCAGCGTGGCTTGGATCTCTTCTCAAAGCCACATCTCTGCAGGCGAGCACCGCTGGCTACAAAGCAGCTTCAGAGCGCTGTCAGTCAGCAGAGAGACAGAGGAGGAGCTCGATGGGACAGCGGGGTTGAGCAAAGGGAGTGAGTTCTGCCAGCCCAGCACAGAGCAGGCAATGGAGATGTGCCTGCATGGAACCGGCTGTGCACAGAGCGCAGGGCTGAAATGTCCATGGTGAAGGCACAGAGCCATCGGAGCTGGGTGTGAGCGCATCCACTGACTGACTACAATGGAGTTACGCTTATTTCCACCCCTATAGATTAACATCACCTAAGCAGGATTTGCAGTGAGTGAGAGTGAGAGGCAGCCAAGCATAAGGAGGGAATTAGCAGGTGATCTGCCTGGTAGCCCTGGGCACAGGCACCTGGGAGCATGCTGGCAGACAGGTGGATCGCGCAGGAATCCACACGCGTGGCACACTCAGAAGTGTCAGAAGGACGATGGCCAGCAGGCAGGGAAGAAGGCAGGAAGGCTGGGAGATGGCTGGCTGGAAGGGGTGGCAGCTCCAGGAGTGCTGGGGATGGATTGGGTCGGAGTCATTGACTCATTCATTGAGTGGCAAGAGGGTGGAGGTGGAGCACCCAAGGTCGCACGTACCGCCGGGTCCTTTGGTGCTGGAAAAGGTGAACCAGGAGAAATTTGCTGGCTCAGAGCAGGGTGAATTATCTGTAGCAACAACTTCGTTTGATTAATATATATATATTTTTTTTCATGGTTTCATATTATTTGCAAACTTGAGTCTGATTTGAATGAACGTATTTGTGAGAGGAAATTGCTTTATGCAAATGCACTCCGGCTGGGGGACCTGCGGCACCACAAAGTGCTGCTGAGCCTCAGATGCCCTCCGTGGTGCCTGGCAGAAGGCAAGGGCTCCTCCTCCCAACAAGGCACTTCATAAATAAGCCCACCATTGAAATATGTGATAAAAATGTTGCATCGCCCATGTTTTCAAAAGGTCCTGGTTGATGGCCACAGCCACAGGAGAGGCCAAACTCTTTCTCCATCCATCTGCCCACCCCACAGAGAGAGGTGCCCACGTGTTTCCGCTCCCCTTTATCTCCCTGCTCCTCTCAAACTCCCGCCAGCCTGTTTATCTCACTGGTTTGAAAAGAAAATTGCCAACTTCACACCTGTCAGCTTTAACTGATTGCCTGTCGCACCGGGGGAGGGAGCCCATCCGTATGGCCCTGGCCTCACAGCCTCGGCTCACCGGGGGAACATCTCCATCCCTCGAGGAACGAAATGCTTCATTTCCCATCTCCTGGCCTCATTTCGTCGCCCTGCTCTAGCTCCCAGCCCTTTCAATTACCGCTTTACAATAATAATGAACAGTGGCTTTCTGCTGGCACACAGCTTTGTCCACCCGAGGAGCCGAGCTCATCATGAAACACTCATCCTCCTAGGGCCACGATATCCCTGCTGGGCTAAAAAGTGCCCTTCCTGGTGGTGATAAGGAGGTGTGACGGCAGCAAAAGTGTGCAGGGAACCCAGGGCAAGGCTCACAGGGTTAAAGCCTATGGGATCTACACCAACAGGAGTCGCTATCCCCATCAGGTGCCTTCCCACAAGTTTGTCCCCCTTCCCATGTGGGATCTGGAGATTTAAACCTGACTGTGCCCTTCCTTAACCAAGAAGAGCCGGGAGGAGAAGCAGGGGCACCCAGTCCAGCTGCTGCCAGCTGTGCCAGCTCCATGGCTGTGATATGAATGCGGCAGCTGTCTGGGATTATGAATAGATACCAGAGTGGGAATGCAGAGTCTGAATGGTGCTGGTAAACACCACAGAGCTGTCCAGAAATAATGGCATGGGGGCTTGATAACTGGGAGGAATCGTAATTAAATAGAAATTAGTTACTTAAATGGTCACTTCCTGGGGTTTTGTCGGCGTCCGATTAACTTAACTTTTAATTTGCATAAGCAATAAATGTTTAATTATGTTATTAATATATTTGAGTTGAGGAGCTTATGGGCTTTTATAATTGGCATTTAACTAGATAGTTCCAGCGTATTAACTGATGTTTCATAGCTCCGCACGAGGCTTCCCAATTATAACTGACCTAAAAATGGGCTTGGAGGACCTGCCTTGATGGTGCTACCTGAGCTACAGAACAGAGGAGATGGTGAGGAGGAGGCATGGAGCAGCTCTGCATCCTTTACGGATTTAACTAGCCCAGTTTACACTAAAAACTAACAGCGGTGAGTTAGGGATCTCTTTGGCCGAGTTATCAACCCGTTTGCTTTGGGAGTACCCAAATGGTGCCCAGGGCAAGATGGTTGGTTCTGCCATCCTCCAACATGCAGAAATCGCTTTGTATCCCAGAAACCACAAACAAATTTCTGTTTCCAAGACAGATCATGAATAGTCAGTCACTGACATCTTTTGCCTTTTCTAAATTATGACTGCCCTCTTGACATTCTCCATCTGGTAAAGTGCCTATAGAGCACTGCAAAGGGTTTGTTTGTTCCTGTTGCATTCCCCTGTGTGACCTTTGCTGTTGTACCAACCTTTGCAGTTTCTCTTTCACGCTGACAGGTCTCTCTCTTTGCAGCTCTTCTGTTTGATCTGTATCGGAGACAGGGGAAGCTCTGCAAGCTAACGAATGCTCAGCTGGATACGGTTGTGTGGGTAAATACTGGTGGTTAAGGCAGAGCAGGGCTCGGAGGTGGTGGGAAGTCAGGAGGGAATGAGCATTAGGAGCATTTCTTTACCATGAGCAGGAGATGGCAGCCATGCAAACATGGAGCTGTTCCCAGCTTTGGGAACATCCAAGGTAGAGCCATCCCGTGGTGGAAGCACCCTGGAGGCAAAACCATGCAAATGTGGCCCAGGGCACGTGGTCAAAGAGGATGAGACATTCCCAGGAGAGATGCTAAAGCAAATTAACTCTATTAGCGCAGATGATAGGAGTGTGAGCTGAAGTCCACATCCCTTCTCTCTGACAGAGTTTGTCTGGTGGCTGCTTGTAATAGCGTGACCCCAACGGGCTCATCAAGGAAGCAGGGCTGTGCCTCTGGCTCAGCATGGACACAGGACCTGCTGTGCCCTGGTTGGTGAGAGCAGGCTGCTGAGATCAAAACATGTAATGGAAATCAGGATGCGGCCCCTTCGTTCCTCCAGGAGAGGCAATTTCGTGTGTCATCACCTCCCCTAGATTGTACAGCAGAAGAAATAAATTACCAAAGGGATTTGATTGTTCATTACTCTGCTGAACTGCAAGGAAATGAAGCAGAACTAAAATTAAGGGCTGGGAGGCAGAGGGAACATCGGAGAAGTCAGGGCCCATCTTCTACCCAAAGCCAGGCTGGGGCAGTGTCCATACAGCTGCACTGAGATGGAAAGCATGTGGCATAGGGCGAGCAGGTTGGGGAGGGCAAGGCGAGATCTTTGCTGGGCCCCATGGGGTTAATGTGCTGCTCCTTATCCCCACTCCACCCCAGCTACCAGCAGACCCAGGGAGGCATGCAAGGTGAGGTCAGCAAGGGTTAAAGCCACATTCCAGGCATGCTTTGCAGCCAGCAGCCCCTCAACCGGGGATGGCTCCATTGCTGCTGCCATGCTGGAGAGGAAAGGGCAGAGCTGATCCTCACCTGGTAGGGCTGAGTGAATGAATGGCAAAGCGATTGCCTGTGCAGGAATGTGTGTGAAATCCCACTAAAACCCAGCAGGTCACTTCGTCCGCTTGCAGCTGGGCATGCTCTTCAAAGCAGCACCCTGCGGAGGGCTGGCTTGCACACCGTGCTGCCAGAAGCATGAAACCTCACCAGAGGTGAGCCAGCCGTTTGCATGGGTTGGGGCCGATCAAAATTACAGAGAAAAACAAAAAGGCAAAGATCTGACAGGGATGCTGTGATTATTGCCTAGGCAGTGGGCTACCCGTGCTCCAAACCAGCTTGTGCCCGGGGGTGGATCTGCTGTTGCAGCGTGTCTCAAATCAGCCAATCCTGTTCATCTCTGGAAGCTAACTGGGGACGTGTTTGCTCTGCCAAGCTTTTCAGCTCCGTTTAATTTAGCTCTGCAAACTCTCCGCGTCTCAGGCTCCCTGGAATGTGTCAGGTGGGGTGCATTATAAATATGCATCATCTGATCTCGTGGTGTTGCTCGAAGGTTCAGCGGGCGGAAAGAGCCCAGTAAATGCTAACCCCCCATCCTCTGGCTCAGGACAGCAATCCGGGTCACAGACGGGCTTATCTGGAGCTGGCACTCCACCGGGACACTGTGTTAACCGTGTAGGCTGAACGTGCCTGAGCAGGGATGCAACTGAGCACCAAGGTTATGTTAACTCTAGTGAGGCTGGCAGCTAGCAGAGCTTCAGAGCTGCCAGCCTAACAAAAGGAGGGGAATAGTGATTCTTCTCCATTGATTTGCAATGTGTCGGTGAGCAAAGAAGCACAATGCTGAGCACCTTGGCTAGCCAGCCGTGAAATAGACGGGAGTTTGTTTTGTGCAGGGCGGGGATAAACACGGAGGGAACCCTACTTGACACTTGGCTACAGATGCAGGAATGCCTTTTAGCAAGTGGCTTTCTGCAGGGGTTGTGGGTTGTTAGGTTGGCTATTTTGCGTGGTAGGCTGGAGCATGAGCAGTCGGACTGTCAGAAGATCTGTGGGGCTCAGGTTGTACCATCAGCCATTCCATGGGGCTCAGGTTGGACTGTTAGCAGTCCTGTGGGGCTCAGGCTCTCTCTGAGGCAGCTGGTGAGGAGAGAAGGGAGATAGTAGAGCTGTGAGACCACCAAAGCTTTCCTGCCCACCTGGACCTCTGTCCCAAACCACTCCTGCCTGCAAGTTGTGCTGGGTTCCATTCTGCTCCCCTGCACACTGCAGTCTGGGTGGGATCACCCACCCAATCTGAGCTTTGCACTAAACGTCAGCCCCAGAGCAGCACAAACCCATGGTGGGGATGCGCCATACCTCACTCTGCAGCCTGAACCCCACGATCAGCCAGGTGCTTCATGATGCAGACATCCCAGCCGCACGAGCAGATCTGAGACACAAAACCTCCTCCCCCCAGAGTGCAACAGATGCAGTCTCTGCTTTCCATTCCTCCCACAGCATCCTCCCCATCACTCCATGGCCACGTGAGCCCTTTCCTCCCCTCCAACATGCCCTCCTCTGGACGCTTTCCATTTGCTCCGTCTTTGCCTCGCTTCAAGTTCCCTTTGGGAACATCTCTCTTCCCCTCATGCGAGCTGGTTCTCCAAAGCCCTCATTGTTCCCCTGTTTTTATTTACTGCTGTGCTCTGCAGCTGCACTGTGTCACCCCGCGGGCACGGCGCGTGCGGACAGCTCTGTCTTTTTGTCTCATGGTTTGGAACACAATCACAGCCATGAGCACGGAGCGGGCGTTAAATCACAGCCACAGCTCCATCCCTGCCAACGCTTCTTCCTTTCCTGTGTCTGCTTCCACCTCCAGAAGAGAACAAAGCAACGATACCCAACTGCTCCGAAAGAGGCTGGGGGTGGGGTGTCCTTCTTTTCTCCTTAATTGTAATACGTTGAATTAATTCATTTTCCAGCCAGAATAAGGAGTTCCCAGCAGCCCTTCAACATCCAGATAAGGCTGAGCTGCTCGCTCAGCCCCTTTGGGTTCTCTGCTACCTGCCTCACTGCCAACATGAACTTTTTGGAGAGCTTTAAATTATTCGAGCATGACACAGAGCAAGGGGTTTTGCATTCTTAATTGGCAAAGTCTTTTCCCACTCCACTCTGGAGGCCCTTGAGCTGTCCTGCCAATTTACTCTGATCCTGATTCACAGGCCTTGCAAACATCTTCCCAGGGCTGCCTGAAAGCACTGGCAGCGTAACCAAATCCTCGTCTGTCAGTTCCTATCATCTGCTCCTGAGGCATTCCCAGTGCCCTCTGTTGGGTTCCCAGCACTGTCCTGTAGCCGCTGTGCCCTCAGAAAGGCAGGGAGCATCTCAAGGCACCGGGGTCAGCGGCCCTCTGAAATGGACCAGCTGCAGCTCTGTCCAGAGGAAGGGACACCAAGGAACGAAGCAGCTGGGGAGGCAGATGACAGAAGAGAAAAAAAAGAAAGGAAAAGAAAGGAAAAGAAAGGAAAAGAAAAGGAAAAGGAAAAGGAAAAGGAAAAGGAAAAGGAAAAGGAAAA
>JAPSGF010000047.1:2065735-2110166 GCA_035772895.1 Perdix hodgsoniae | reverse complement strand
CCCATCCCAATCGGAAGATCTGATGAAGTTTGTAGGAGAAGGGAGGGGAAGCTGGCTAATTAGTGGATCGGAGTTTTAATAAGTTTTGTAAAAGGATTAGACACATCTGCGCACACAGACGGAATGTGCAGAGACAGGCTCTGGGCTGGGATTATAACGGCTGCCAATCCCCGTGTGCTCTGGGGCAAAAGCTGATCTCCTGAGTGGGGGTCAGGGCTAAAACCCCTGCATGGCATAGCATGGGGATGAGGGAGATTCCAACTCCCACTGGAAAACCTAAGGCAAATAAGTCCCCTACAGGGGGTTGCAGTGACCTCACTGGTTTGCACTGGCACCTGGCACTCGCTGGTGCTCACAGCCACCATATGAGCATCCATCCCATGGGATGCTTGGAGCCACCCCAAAACAGCACTGAGAGACAGGGATCCCAGCTACACCCCCGTGATCTGTTATCCAACACAGGGAAGTGCTTGGAAATGGGAGCAGGGTGCTAGGAGGGCGTTCGTTTCTGTTTAACAATTCTAATCAGGGTGAGAGAAAGAAAAGAGGGGAGTTGCTGAGAATAACCCATATGATTATACTGACAGTTTGGTGACAAACACAGTCAAATCCTCGGTGTGTGCAGGATCTAGCCTGCTGTGGCTATGAAAGCAGGCAGACCCCTTCCTCCTGCTTTCTAATCAGCTGCCACTTCTCTCCCCTTAGCATTGACTTGCCTCCCTCCCACAAACCTGCCCCTCCGCCGAAGAGGAAGCAGGAGTTGAAAAGCCACCTGACTACTGAAGACATCCAGGTACGCCTCTTGCCTTGCTGCCAGCTCCTATCTGTGGCAAAGGGACCAGGCAGTGCCCCCAGAGCCTGGATTTGGGATCACAGGGTTTGCAGGAGCCCAAGAGCCCATGGCATGGGTTTGGGAGGCAGCAGGTCTACCCAACCCCCAAAGATGGACACGTGGGAGGCAGTGGGTGAGGACTTGTCTGCCCATGGTTCCCAAAGATGGGCGCGGATTGAGAGCTGTAGTTTGGATCCCATTTGTTCCCTTCAGGAGGGATTGGATTCTGATCGATGGGCTCTGGGGTGTGAGGGTTTGAGCATCACCATCATTTCAAACAGGAGAGGCTGTGATGAGAAAAGGAACATGGGAATGAAATAGGGAAGGAGGCAAGTTATATGGGAGGAGTGAGAGAAAAGGTAGAGGTTGCTCCTGGTAGTGGCAGGAGGATAGCACTTGCTCTTCACCCCTCTTCTCTCTTTGACACAGGTTGTTCACTTGGACAACATGAAGCATGAGGAAGAGCTCCAGAAGCTCCCCCTGCAGCCCCCATACTACGACATGGCAGCCAGTGAGCCCTCTGCCTACATCGACAAGCTGGTAAGGGGAGCAGAAGGCTCAGAACACCCACCTCAGCCTCCCTGCTTTCACCCCAGTATCCCTCACCCCACGGCAAGAGACCCCATATCCAGCCTTCATGTGACAGCGAGGCCAGGTATCCCACCCCATCACCCTCCTGAGGTGGGTGCTTTCCAGCAATTATTGGCTGGGCAGAGCATGCTAGGGTTTGACACTCCACTGACAAGTTCCTTAAAGCCCATTGTTTTGTGTGGATTTGTTCAGTGGCAGAGAGGGAGATGCTAATGTGAGACAGCAGCAGCAGAGATTAAGGGTCAGGGAGAGATGCTAGCAGCCAGGCAGGGGAGGGTGAATTTCAGGGAGCGAGAGTAGGGGAGAAAATGTAGATATAAGAGGGCAAAGCATGGGAAACAGATCTATCCCTCCCCCACCCCACAGCATGGGACTGCTCGCTGCATCCTCTGTGAGACCTCACATGAGGGCTGCAGATCTCAACATCAAAACCAGATGCCTCAACTTATCAGCATGTGAACCTGCTTCTTTGCCAAGGCGTTATAATCACCAGCCAATATGGAGGGATACTTTATGAACGTGACTAATTACTGCAGCCTTCCTGTTCATTTTGGAACAGCCCTTCTATGTACATTCCTGTGCAGATAACAGAAGGATGGGGCCCAATGACCTTTAGCCAGCAGTAAGACAGATTGCTGAGGGCATCAGTGATAAAATGGCTCAGACACAGCTCTGCCCTGAGCCATGCCAACGTGATCTTCTTTACTCCAGCCAAGCTGAAAGTGGCTGATGGCCCTAAAGAAAAACTTCCTCTTGGAGCCCTCCCTCAGCCCTGGGCTTATCTCCAGCCCCTTGCAGCAAGGCAGGTGGGTTTGAAAACAAAGCACGGGACATCTGAGGCAGATGGGTTGCTCTGTGGAGAGCGGCTGAGAGCTGCTTTTCAGGCAAGCAGGAGGATGGAGGAGCTCATTTTGGGAAATAACGAGCAGTCAGTTAATTAAGTGGCAGAGTTAGTGATGTGAGATGGGGCCTGATGGGTAGCTGCTCCGTAACCATGGGAACAGAGTTTGCTGCTCTCAATCCTGGTCTGAGAAGATGCGTTTCCACATCCCATGCTTGGCACTCTCTGCTCCTTACCCTCACTCCCAGCCCAGCAGCAGTGGGCTGCAGTTTGCTCCTGCCCACCAAGAGAATCCCTCCAGTGCTGGGGACACGGGGTCTGGGTGACTCAGCTGCTGCAGCTGTGTGGCACAGCTGGGTTGGGACCTGCCCTCTGCTCTCTGCGGCTGGCAGACCCTGCAATGCTCCCAAGCTCCCGTTGCCTGCACGCAGAGCACCTTGGCTTTGTGCCCCAGGAACGAGCCGAAGCTTGCTCTCGTTTCTTGCTAAATCACCGCATCCTTTGGGCAGGCAGCAGGTTGTGCCAGTTCGTGACTGGCAGTGGGAAGTAAGGAGCCCCTTTGTGCCAAGCAGGGCTGGGAGTGCTGGGTGCTGCTCAGATGGCACAGCTGGGGCCAGGCTGCATCACGTTGCTCATCCATGCCTTGCAGAGCCATCTCCTGCCCCGCTCCTTCCAGGACCACTCACACGAGGCACATTTTTCATCCATTCCCTATCCTACATCCTACAGCTCCACTGGGTCTCTGCCAGCCTAACGCAGCCCCCCGTCCCTTCTCATCCTTTCCACAGCAGCAGCACTGCTGTATGCATGGATCTGGGCTCCTTCAGAGGGGAAAGCAAAGAGAAAGACAGGATATTCCTGTTCTGCTTGTGCTTCATCAGGAAATCTGATGAGGCAGAGTGTGGAAGAAGATGAGAGTTGAAGGGAACTGATTCTGCAGGAAAATGGGGTGGATGCATTGTGCTTTAAGTGAATTGTGCAAAACCTCCTAATTTGGGATAAACTGCTTTCATCACTCAGCTGCGTGAAAGCCACCGCCTGGGGAGGGCAATTTCATGGCACAAGAAGGGGAGCTGGGAAGTGATTAAAGATGACTAAGAGCAAGGGAGGGGGAAGTGGGAGAGGTGGCAGGAGGAGAGAAACCAAGAGGTGGGGGTACAGGTAGGGATGTGTGGGCTGGGGAGGGGCTGGTGCTGGAAGAGAGGAATAAAAGTGGATATGGATGTGGGAAAGAATATGAACATAAAGCTGATGGTATAGACGTGCACGGGCAGTGCAGTGGATATTAAGAATGGAAAAGCATGCAAGGGATCACAGTGTCACTTGTACTGTCTCTGAGCCCCTGTAGGGCAAAAGCTTTGGTGTGCATGGAGGTATTTAAGCAAGAGTGAATGGGCTGGAAGGTGCACGCACGCTGCAAGTTGCATGTGTGTGAGTGTTGGTGCCCACGTGCACAGCGAGGTGTGCAAAACCAGAGGCACACCCTGTGGGCACAGAAGCATCCGTGTCATGCAAATACTGTGTGCAAAGAGGAGCGTGAGAGGTGGGAGCAGAGCACGTGGGAGCAGCGGCGTGATTAGTGTAAGCATCAGCAGTGCCCATTTGCACAGGTAGAAGGGAAAGTTTCATTGTTGCAGACAGCAGAATAATTCCTCCTTTTTACAGGGCAATTACCAGGGTGCCGATGCTGATGATTTACGCAGAGCGCTTGCACGTAGCAGTGCTAGACCTTGTATACAAGCCACATTATTGATATTGTAATAAATTCTGCTCCCAACAAGCAGCAGGGAGCGGGAGAGAGCCCAAGAGCAGCAGAGAGCAAGGGGACTCCCCAGAGCAAGCATCTCCAGAGGAAAGCAGCGTATCTGGAGAGGAGGGAGGGGAATAGAATCATAGAATGGCCTGGGTTGCAAAGGCCCACAGTGCTCATCCATCTCCAACCCCCTGCTGTGTGCAGGTCGCCAACCAGCAGCCCAGGCTGCCCAGAGCCACATCCAGCCTGGCCTTGAATGCCTGCAGGGATGGGGTATCCACAGCCTCCTTGGACAAAATAGAATGGGAGGGAGCTCAAGGCTCAGTCTGCCTTTATCTGAGACTGGAGAAGGTGCTGAGATAGAAAGATGAAGGGGAACATTCTGCAGAGCATCGGTGGAGGTTTGAGATGAGCTGTTACCGTTCACCCTCCTCAATGCCCATAGGCACTCAGAGCACCCAGCAGCCCTTTTAGCAGCAGGCACACACCCAGCTCATTAACAGGGCCTCTGCTAATGGCTATGCCACGGCCAGCACAGGGTTGAGGGCATTTCAAACACAGGGCAGAGAAATATTTTCAGATTCGACCCCTTTTGCATTATTGCTGTGTGATGCAGCCATTTTGGAATAGCTTTCCCCTTTCCCTGTCCCTTCTCCATTTGGAAGAGGCAGCTCTCTCCTCTCAGAGAGGCTTAGCAGGTGCTTGGCAGAGAAATTAAAGGCCCTCTGCAGAGAAAGGATTGAAGGCACCTCGCACCTCAGCCTCTGACACCAGGGTTGCCCCTAAAACGCCCCACTCCTCCTCCTGGGGATTCATTTCCCCCCAAGTGCTGAGGTTTTCAGGTCATCCTGCTTCCCAAGGTTCTCTGCCTATAATTGTGTGCAAAGCATGAGCGATGTCTGGATGGGAGTAATCAGACAAATTGGGTAATATTCCACACGTGCAGCTCTTGCTGATAAACCTGCTTAGAAACGGAATGCCCATCAATATTTCCATGCCAAAGAAGGATGCTTTTGGCGTCTATTAGACATTATAACAGCCACAAAACCACGCTGCGTAGTTCATCTGCTACAGCATAATGTGCAGTCAAGCCTGGTGCAAAAATGTGGTGTATAAGAAAAGCCATAACAGCCCCCACACCAGGGCAACACAACAGCACCGGTTAAGCAGTGCCATTTCCCTACAGCAATACAGCTGCAGCTGCTCCCTGCAGGTTAACTCCATCCTGACACCCCAGACTCAGTCCTTTCTCATCACTCTCACCCATGCACCCCAGACTCTTGCTTGGCTCAGTGCTGACGTTTCAGGTATCTCGCGAGGTCTGAGTTCACCAAACTGCCCTGGCTGGGGACAATGCTGGTCTCAGGGGGTGACGGCAAACAGGGAGCAGCAGAGTGCTGCCAGCCTGGCTGCGGGTCATTGGGCTTGCAGGTGGCTTTGGGGAGCAATCCCGTGGGGACCTTGGGTTTAATTTGGGGTTTTACCTGACTGATTGCTCATGCCATCCCTCCCTCCCTCTTTTTAACTGTTTTTTCTTCCTCCCCTCTCACCCTTCTTTCTTCTTTCTCCCCCCCCCCCCCATCCCCATCACTCAAACCCCATCCCACCTCATCCACTCACTCCCTCCGGCTCGGCTCCCATCTTCTCACCCCTCCTGACCCCCAAACCTCTCCTCCTATTCCCCCCCACTGCCTCGCTGCTCTCTTCTCTCCAGAACTCTGGCACCAAGGACTGTGATGTCCACTATGCAGAGCTGGACACGGCCGCTCTGGCCTCGTCACCCAGTCCTCGGACCTCCATCCATGCTGGCGGAGACCTAGTCGAGTATGCAACCATCCAGCCCAACTTACGCTAGCGCATGTCACTCTAGGCCCTTTCCCCTCAGATTCTGGCCTCAAGGTACACAACTGCACTCTGCCTTCCTCACCGTGCTCCTCTCTGCATCCCCCGTCCTTGTCGTGGAGTGCTCCTAACCCATCCCACCCACCCCCCTCCTCCCGCACGCTGCCCTTGTTTTGGGGGCTGGAGGAACGCCTTTGCCCTTCTGTGCATGCTCTCTGTTGTCCTTTGCTTTCTACAGGGAGGTGAGGCACGTGGGAGGGAAGGGTTGATGGTTGGGCTCTGCAGCCGGCCTGGCTGGAGACGCAGGGAGAAACGAGGCGGGTTTGAGGGATGCAGATCAATTTGGGGCATTTTGGTAAGGGGACACGTTGCTGAGCAAAGCAGCAGTATCGGGAGGGCAAAACTTTGGGAGATGCTAAGAGGGCCTTTCAAGGCTATCCAGAGGAGGGGAAGGAAAGAGAAGGGGACTGAGATGGGGGGAAAAAAAAAGAAAAAAAAGGAGAGTTTGTGTGCGTAGAAGAGACTATAGATAAGAAGGAGCATATGTGCATGTGTGAAAGAACAAGGTGGGAGAGTACGTGAGAGAAATGGGAACACATAAAGGTTCTTGCGTCTGCAAGTTGGGGAATAAGAGGCAGCCAGGGAGGGATGGAGCATGCAGAATAAAAGAGGTTGCGTTGCACAGGGCTGATGCAGATGGCATGTTTTGATGTTTGAGGGGGAAGATTATTTCTTTTGGTGCTCTCTTTCTCAAAAGCAGAGATCAGACATGACTACTTCCCTGTCTGTTCCGCTCCATGCATCACCCATGGAGCTCAGGTCCTGCTTAGGGTTCCAACTGCATTTAACCCACCAGTGGTTGTTTGGGTTCTCCCCAACTACTAGACACCCTCTGAAGCAGAACGGTGTTTGCAAAGAGGAGTGTCCTCAGGTCTTCTCCCATTGCCTTACCCTACGACCATACCATACCCATTTCTCAGGTATTAAATGCACTGAATCCTCATCTGAAATGGAGCAAACACTCCCTTCCTAATCAAGGCAGATGCACTGGGCAATGCCAACAGCTGTTGACCAAGAAAACAACACAGGCAGCTCCCTCTTCAGCCAAGGTCCTCCCTCACTCCTTGTCCTCATCTATCACCCGTGGTGTGGTGGCCACAGCATCCACCTTGCTCTTTTCCATTTAATCTGTTGCCTTATAACTGGAAGGAATGGGCTGTGGGGTCAATGGGGAAATTGCCTCACAGGGTTCTGAGTGCACAGCAAGGAAGCAAAGGGAGGGCTGGAAAAGGCACACAGCAACAATAGGTTGGGAACAGAGAAGGAGATGATAAAGGGCAAAGGAATTGGGTCTTTGGGAAGGATGGGAATAGATCCACGCAGGGGGATGAGAAGGAGGAAGACTGCTTTTTAAAAGCCCCACTGCACAGTCCTGTCTGCATAGAGCCTCACTGCAACCTGAGAGCATCAGTGCCAGCAGGTGGGTGATGGAGCTGGGTGGAAGGCGTGCAGTGGGGCAGCTCAGTGTGCCTTACCCCTGTGCCCCCTGGTTTTCCCATGCTGGAAGGAGCCCTGTAGTTCCCCCTCCGTAGCAAAAAAAGCCTTCCTAGGTAAGTGTCTGCACAGCCAGGTGCTGGACCCAGCGGTAACCTCTCTCTCTTGCGGTGTCTCGCCCACCCCTGCTCCCAGAATGAGGATCAAGGTCTTCGTAGACGTAATGAGCGAGAGTGGACAGTAAGTTGTGGATGGGTTTGCTTTTTCTTCTCTCCATTGTTGGGTCTGTCTGTCTAGCTCAGACATTGGGCTGCTCCATTTATCCACCTCCCAGCAGCTCCTGGCCATGCTTGGATCATTGGCACAAGCAGGAGCGAGGCAGGCGTTGCCTAATCCATCCTGGGAGGTCTCACCTCGTCCTCCCCAGGGTGGGGGATTTTATTGTCAGCAAAAGGACAGTAATCCTCCAAATCCAAATTTGGAAATCCTCCCAGTCTCTCTGAAGCAAAAATAAAGCCAGTCATATGGTGCTTTGAAGGTGTAATCTCACCGCCACAAAATCTCCCTGCGAAGGCACACCGCAGATCAGGGTGATTTTTTGTATGCTGCTTTAATTATTTCCTCCCCCTTCACCTCCCCACACTCCTGTTCTCAGCTTTATTTGGGAATTTCTTGTCCCCGTTACAGCAAGAACAGCTCAAACCACGAGACTTGCACTGAGATCCCAGCCAATTAGAGAGCAGGGTTCACATTTCCAGCTCTGCTTTCTGAACACCCCTATAAACCCACTGTAATACTGAGCTGGAGATATCAGACAATCAGCAAGTGCTGCCTCAGCTCCCAATTACTCCATGTCCTCCCCATTAACGCCAAAAAGTTGCACAAGCATCCCCCGTTAAACAGCCCCATCTCCAATTTGCAGGAGAAAAAGCAAAGCACAGAGGTGGCTCCTCATTAGCTTCCCATCAGTAGGATGAGGATTCCAAACCTGATAAAGAGTAGAGAGGATGGCACATAGAGAGACACCATGGGAATAAATGCTTAAGGTTACTTAAGGATGGTCTACGATGCTGCTGTAGGAACAGAGAGCAGGTAAGTAGCTGCAGTCGGTGGAACGCAACCTTATGGGTGTGCTCGTTGCATAATGAATGCTTGCACGTGTCTGTGGGTGCGTCCCTCATCAGTGCTCCTTCTCTTTATTCTGAGGATTTCAGCTCTGGGATGTCCCAGAAACGAGAGCAGGAAACTGGGAAGGAGTTCTTCACTTTTAGACTGACAAGAACAGATTATTGAGCGTTGGATTCAGTGAGGTTGGAGGGAGTACTGTGGAGCTACCTGAGAAGAGAAGGCAGGTGAAAAGGAAATGGGGAAGGTTTGAGAGCGAGTCATAGCAGAAATCAGAGCTAATTCAATCAAATAAAGACCATTTAAAGGTAATCTTCCAGGCTGTCTGAAACGGATGGATTCCTGACATCCCCTTCAATCAAAGCTCTTGGAAATAGAGCTGGGGGTAGGAGGGGGAAGGATGTAACCCAGATAATGAAGAATTTTACAGAGCCACATTGGAAACAAAGGCAACGAGGAGAAGTCAGGTGGGGGAAGGTGGCAGAGTTGTGTGCCAGCTCAATTTAATTAGTTCATTATCCCTAATTTAATTTCAAACTTTGTTAGAGATAAATTAGATTGGAAAAAGTCACAGTGGGAATGGGGAAGGAAGTCAAAGGGCACTGGCTGCTAAACACGTTAATAAACATCAGGCTGATTCTGTTCTCATCCCTTTTGCTACGTAGATAAGGAAACAAAGCAGGAGTGTTTGCCTCCTGGCTTCACACTCTGAGAAAGGTGAAGGCAAATGGGGAACCCCTTCCTCTGCCTCTGGTCTCCAGCTGCCCTGCTCTGAGAACTGTGCACAAAACACAGCCAGAAAGAAAAGCAGAGCTCACCTGTACTCACCTGGCCAGAAGTGCTGACAGAATGGCATTGGTTCTCTCCAGCCTTGCCATGTGGATGGCTCTTTCAGGCCCATGCTGGGCAGACAGAAAGATGCATGGTTTGGTGGACCATAAGCAGCCAATAATGCTGTATCTCACAGCCCCTTTTGCTCCTCTCACTGCTTGCTGCTAACAACCAGTTCGGCTTACACAAAATATCTGTGCGTGTTAAAAGCGTACATATTTTCCATTAGACCCCTCTGTCTGTGAGACCTTTTGAACTTGTAGAAAGCCCTCTGCTTTCCTATTGCATGCCCAAAACTATACGAACCTGCCCTCCTCTTTGAACAATAGTAGTTTGCCTGCCAGGCTAAGAGCCCCTCTTGCCTGCCATATCTCACTAAGGTTCAACCATTGAGGTCACCTCCCTTTCAGGTTACCCACCAGTAGCTCACCATGCAGGAGGAGATCAGAGCTGACACCTTTTTCCATCCCCACCAGCACAGTAAGGCGCTCCGCTGCTTTCAAAGTGCCCTGAGCACAGGTTATACAAGGAGAGGCCCTTTGCATGCCCTTAGGTGCTAACCTTTCGCTATCCCTTTTTTATCACCTGATACAATCAGAGCAATAGCGATCAGCTGTTCTCCATTCCCCTCTTCCCTTATGGTGTGGGTTCCTGTTGATGCTGTGTGATTGGGATAGATGTTACTGCCTCTCTGAGTTTGTGCTGCCACAGGGATGTGCGTGGTTCATTGTAAAACAAGTTCTTTACGCTGAGGGCGGCGAGGCGCTGGCACAGGTTGCCCAGAGAGGCGGTGGTGCCCCGTCCCTGCAGACAGCCGAGGTCAGGCTGGGCCTTGGGGGCTGTGAGCACTGCTGGAGCTGTGGGTGTCCCTGTGCTCTGCAGGGAGCGGCACCAGGCGGCCTCTCAGCTCCCTTCCAACCCAAACCATCCCATGGTTCTAGGAAAACCTCAGGAGACAGGTGTGGGAATGACTCCAAATGTCAGAGATACCAATGCATAGAAGGGACATAGAGCTGCCTGTCCAGCCCGAGACTTCAAAAATCTCAAGCAGTGGGACACACCATTTTGTCAAGGAAAGAGAAAAGAAAGTCAGGCTGACCTTAGCACCGCAGCTGCTGTCCCAGTGCTCTAACCCCCCACCTTCCCGTGGCCTTCTCTGCCTTTGGAGCACCAGCCCTCCAACCTTGCTGCCTCTCACAGCAGTCTGAGCCATCAATAAATTATTGTCGACGCTTTGTTTTCTACATGATTTTTTTAAGCGTCCTGGTGAAATATTTATCCAGGAACTGGCAGCAGAGGAGTTGAGTAGATTGCTCTGTTCCTTCAGGCTTTTTCTCCTGAGGGTCAAATCCTTGTCCTCTTCACTAAACCGACTGTTTGTGCGGTGTTCAAAGAGAGCGAGGAAGGACTCAAGGGCAAGCTACTTGCTTCAGCCAGCCCTGAAACAAGCCATGGGCATAAAAGGCCGTTGCTGGTTTGCTGCCTCTTGGAGATGAGATTAGCCCTTGGTAATGCAAGGTCATGGTTAATCCTGCTTGGGTCGTTTTGCAAGGCTTCAACATGGGGAAAGAGTGGTGAGCAGGAGGGAGCATCCCACCTCTGCCACCCCATGGGGAGCAGGGATTGCTTGGAGCTGCTCTGAGCTCCCATCTTGCAGATGTTTTACATTCTTCACGGTTTCTTTGGCTCACGAGCCTGGTGCTGGAGGCTGACAAAGGAGCTGCTCGCACAGGTACAGCTCAGCACTGCTGGCTGCTGGGTAAACATCGGGCACAATAACCTATTGTACTTCCAGAGCTGCTGGTCAGACCAACGTGCCCTTTTGTACAAAAGAGCACAGGTCTGTGTTGGACCAACGATGCATACCAGCGCCACTTTTACAAAACTCAGGTGTGGATGAGTTAGGAAGGCTGTAAATAAACTGCCCTTCCTTGCTTACCGCCTGCTGTATTGAGAGGGGCAGAGACCATACAGGCAAGGAGGAAAGAATGCAAAACATATACATATTCTTTAACTCAATGGATATTACAGGAACTGCGGCAGTGCTGTTGAAATATGAGGTTTTATCACCCAGCTTTCCATTTTTCCGAAGCAGCGAGCAGAACTATTTAATTTCCCATCCTATCTGCTGTATGTGTGCCTCGGCAAGGAGCTGAGCTGCGTGTTTGACGGCCGGCGGAGCTCTCACCCTTTGACTTTTGTCTCTGCTTACAGAACTTTGGAAAGTGTCACTCAGAGATACCGAATGCGAGTGATTACCTGACCCGCTGCTACTCACACGACGGTCGCTATCTGCAGAAGATCCCCCACGTCTACGCCCCGCTGTCAGACCTCCCGCAAGACCTCTATCCTCACCACTCTGACATCTCCTTCTGCTACCCTCCTCCCGGCTCCCGGGCTCCATACATCTGTCCTAAGGAACAGTATGTTTAAACATCAGCACAGAGAAACAAAGACGCTCACGGTTTTCACTCCTCCCGACCCCATCACTCAACAACCAAGGCCTTTTAAACCCCTCTTTGCCATTTGCTTATTTATTGATTTATATATATATATATTTTTTAATTTGGGTGCAATTGTAAGTGGCTTGGTTAGGTTAAGTGTCTGCCTGGCTTCTTCACGCCCCAGGGAACACTCTGCCTTCGCCCACATCTCATCCCATCCCTGAGACTCTCTTTCCTCCTGCTGGCCCTCCTGTACCAAGCTGGCTATGTGCGTGCATGTGTATGTGGGTGGCAGCTGCCCTGTGTTGGATGGGACGTGCCCAACCCCAGATTAAATGTCCGTAGGTTCCCTTGTGTCCATCTCCACAGTTTGCACCAGACTAGCCAGGTGTGGATTCTTCACGACCCCTTTGGAGAAAATGGTTTTCCCATCGGCAGGTAGGAGATCCCTGTTGCAAAGAGATAACCGGCCAAGATTACTGAACCAAATAATAAGATGCTTATAAGAAAGATGCTCAAAACCAACCCAAGAGGAGAAGGAAAGGCTTGGTGTAGGGATTGTGAATGTCCTTCTTCCCTCCTACTCCCACTTCCAATTGCTTGGATTGGCTCTTTTTAACCCAAATGGCACTGGCATATATTCAAAGCAAATGCATCAGAGAAAGTATTCTTTGAATAACCTTCTTATAACCTGAAACCCAGAGAGGAAAAAATTAGAAAGGAAAATGATTCTCTCATTTTCCTTTTCAGAGCCTAGTGTGACCCCCCCACTAGCTTTTCCCCCTCTTCTCCTTGCATTTGTTGATTGGAATTCCGAAAGAACTCAGGCAGAATATGAAGAAAAAAAAAACCATGATTTCAGGTAATCTTCTTACTCTTAATGAAGGATAAAAGCCAACAGAGGAATCTGGCCTTTTAACCTTTTTTAAAGCATCTTAGTTTGGGGACTATATATTTTTTATAATATTTGGAATGTGTGTGGGTATGTAAATCCAAACGTGTACATTCCTGCAACCATGAAGTGTTTTAGAGAAGGGAATTTATCTCCACATCACATTTGTGTTCACTTGTATTAGAGGACAAATAAATATAGAGGTACACTTATATGTATATGAAAGCAAAGAAGAGGAGAAAAAGGAATGAAAATCTCATAAGAGAGCTTGGTTTTGAAGATAATCTTCACCTGTTTCACCCAGCTGTGGCAGAGAAGAGGTGAGGCTAGGATAGCTGATAACAAAGTATGTGCCCTCTTGGGGAATGGGCATTTGCTTTCCTTTGTCTCAGCTTGGGGACTGGACATTCTGCAGACAGCATCACTCCACACAACCAGGAGGATGTCAGAGTCGAGAGTGGGGGGAGTGGAAGGAATCACACCACCACCCTGCTGCCCGGACACCAAACTGAGCTCCAGTGCCACTTCCACCAGTGAGCAGCCCACCCAACGCCCAGCTCACTACAGGGTGAGGGTGCTGATCTGGATGCTGTCCTGGGAGCTGCCCAAGCACTCTGGCACCTCTTTATTTTTGTATATCCAAATTTAAGCAGCTGTAGTTGCTCTATGCACTTTCTTTGTTCCCATCACCTCGAGCAGCCATGGGACTCGCCCTGCTTGTCCTCCTTTCTGCACAGGGAAGCACAGCCTCACCGAGTCCCTGCAGGCATAGATGAGAAACAGATGGAGAGGTGGCTGAGGGTGCTGCCTGGGTGGCAGGCAGGGTGCAGGCAAAAGGATGCTGATGCCTTTTCCAGCTGAAATTGGCAACACCTGCACAGCACAGCAGCTTCTCTGTGCTCCAGTGCCTGCGGTTCTCCCATGCCCACAGGGTCAGGAACTGTAGGACGTCGCCTTAGAGTACAAGGTGCAATTTTTCCAATGCCACCCTATCGGTCTTCACTGTTTGAGGCCTTTTTGGAGTCATTTGGACTCCTATTTCAGTCTCCAGAGAACTCAGCCAGGCACATCCCTTCACCAACAGACCCGAGTGCTGTGTGTCTTGCTTCAGATAACGTGTTTTTCTCCCTTTTTTTTTTCTTCTCAACACACCTTGGAGCACTTTCTGGCTACAGAGCTAGAACAAGGTGTGCTCTGAGCTGAAGCCATGGCAGCACATCCAGTCCAGCGGGGGTGACCATGCTTTGGACTCTGTCGAGTCTGCTTTTGGTCATCCTGTTAAGAAAAATGGAGCAGTGCTGGAAAACCCCGGGGTCTCTGATGTCCTGGAGCCAACCCAGCACCACTGCTGAGAGAAAAACCTTCCACATTTCCCTGTCTGCATGCCTGTAATAGCAGGATGCTGCCTGCACAGCAGCAATTAAGGTAGATTTGATTGGGAGCCTTCATCTGCTGCAGTTTCAGCCGGATCTAAACATTTAAATGGGAAGTGGAATACAGTCAGGTCTTCAGGTGCATTAGGAAAAAAAGCTAGGGGAAATGGCTGTTAGCCAGACAGCATTTTGTGAGTGGCTTCCTCTGCTGCTGGTGGCTGGAGGACGGTGCTTTGAGGAGGAGGGGGAAGCAGAGGCACAGATTGCAGCATTACACAGAGCCCGTGTGCGCCTTTGAATTGGAACTGCCCACAGACGGCAGCCACAAAGGGTTTTACTGTGCTTTTCAGCAAAGCAAAAGGATTTCGGTCCTCTTCAGGAAGGGGAAAAGCGAGAAAAGCCTAAATTCAATGCAGCCTCTCAGCAGTACAAACGTTAAGCCTAGGGATGCCTTGGTTCTCTTTGCCTCTTAATGTTCTCTCCTCTCCTTAAGAAATGCATAGGTCTCAAAGAATGGCAAAACGAAAGTCTGTGTGCACCACCGAATTGAGGAAAGAGGCAAAACCCCACCTGAAGAAAGGGACAGAGCACTATTCAAGCCACTTGTTTCGGTTTTACAAAGCCACACATAGCAATGTTCTGATGCTCCAAGTCCTCCCTCCTTTCCCACATGGTTGCACGACGTTTGCCAAACGGCCGCTTCCAAACTTTGCTGGACCTGATGCCAAGGGTTGAACACTGGCTTTGCTCCATGCTAAGGCTGTCCACGCTGACCTTGCAGGAGCACAAACCCGGCAGTGCTGATGGGAGGCGTTCCCCTCTTGCCACGGCGTGTGCTGATTTGCAAAGATACTGCTCTGGGAACAGAAACGTTGCTGGGTGGATGGCTGAACAAGTTGAGCAGGAAGCCGGTTGAGTTCGTGCTAGCAGCGTGCATGGGGAGTTGGGTGTTATTCCCCACGTGAGACATGAAGCCGTTCCTCCTGTTGCTTTGTGCTGGGGTGAAATGTGGCAATTTCTGTTCCACGCGCCGGTGGCACTGACACAAGAGCTCTTGCAGATGGAAACGACTGATCACAGAACTTAAATAAAAGTGAACCGAGGAGTTATAACCACCTGTCTTGGCTGTGAAACTTGCATCAGGCGCTTGACCTCTTCCTTTCTCCCAGTGCAGACTTATTCCTGCATTGTTCACTGCATACATCACCCCCTGCACTCTCATAGTATGTAACATCCAGGCTTGCACACCCAGGAGGGCAGTGCCTGGAGTGCACTGTTGCTGCAGCTCTGCCCTCAGAGCCACACAAACAGAAAGAACACCCAGGTGCCCTGGGGGAGATGCCTTCTCTATTCATTCTGTTACCTTCTTGGGAAACCTCCTCCATGCTTCCCAGTGCGAGTGGGTGGAAGAGGCTCAAAGCCATCAGTGGCCCTACTCCAGGCCAGCAGCTACTGGGGGAAGGAATGGGATAAGTCACCTCTCAGGCTCCCTCCCCTCCAGCCTACGTTTTCCTACAAGCACCCCGATTTCCATACCCACCTGTGGGTTGAATGTTTTAAGGTGACAAACACGTGGCACCTGCTTTGATTGGAGGGGCTGCTTACAGCCCAGAGGGAAGGAGAGCCCAGAGCCCCTCTTCTCCCCCAGCCATCATACAGGGAAGGCAATATCTACATCTCCGGGGTGTGAACCCAAACCATCTCTTCCTTAGAAGGTGCCCAGTCAGACAGCTTTGATCAATACTCCATCAGAGAATTTTTAGCACAGACCACTAATGGTGAGAATGGGAAATCCGCAGGGTATATTTCTAACAAAAAAGCTCCACTGCACGTGGATAGAGCCTCTGCTTCTGGATGAAGATCTTTTGAAACAGTTCTGCTCCAGATCTGGGTGGGCGGATGGCAGAGGGCAGTTTGACATCGTATAGGGGCACAGGAGAGCCCCCACCCACCCACGGTCCAGGGCAGCACATAGATCCAATCGTGGGATGTGGAAAGCAGACTGCTGGCAATGCTACCATCACTTTGCCCTAAGCCAGACAGGTTTATCCTGTCTTGCCAGAACCTGGCACCTCCCCTTGGGACTGTTTTTTGAGAAAAGAAGCCAGGTTCACCTCCGCCTGGTGCCATTTGCACAGTGGCTCCCACTGCTGGGGCTTGCTCAGAGCTGCAAGGGCACCCCAAAATGCACGCAGCTAGCAGGGGCACTTTGCATGGGTTGGGGGGATGATACTGTTCAAACAAAGGTGCTTCCAAATGCAGCTTTTTTCTTATTTCCCCTCCACGACTGGGTGTGGAAGCAGGTCAGCACTTTAGATGAGCTTTGAAGTCTCTTCTTCTCATGTTCACGTGCTAAGATCGATGCCTCTCTCAGAACAGAGAAGCCACTTAGCGTGTACTTAGAAATATAGGCGTAAATCTATATGTTTTAAAGTAAAATATTGTTTTTACCAACACTTGGACTGCACAAAATATGTAAAATGTATCAAAATGCTCCTAGAGCTGAAAAGATGCTGCTTTATCCTCGGAGCTAGCCAACTTTATAAAGAGCTTTTCATACAGCAGCAAAAATAGGCACCGTGGAGGGCAGACGATGCACCGTGAGCATGGAGTGGAATGGAGGAGCTGCAAATTAAAGGAGAGCACGGAGAAGAGCTGCATTAAAGATTCCACATCTCTGTTGCAAACAGGGATGGCTGATCTCTTTCTACTATGCTGTCATGCTCTATTTTCTTTCTCTTTATGTCGGATGGGAGGTGAGGCTTTAAAATCTGCCAGCAGTGCATCCAGCCCCATTCCTCCATCTGAGCAGCACCTCAGACTGAAAGCTTCCTCCCACCCCCACCCCTCTGTAATCCAGGCTCGAGTACCATCATTTTCATATCAGTACTAATTACATTAATTATTCTCCTCAGTATAAAACTCATTAAGCTGGAATTTATGGTTCATTAACTCAGAGCTCCTTCCTCGTGCAGCAGTGTGGGGCCAGGGTTATTTCTGTCCTGGTTGGGGGCAGGTTCTAATCTGCATCCCTGGGTGCTCAGCATCTCCACCGAGGTGGGAACAAAGCTGTGTTTGCAGACCATGTAGGCATGGGGATATCATACGTACAGGGAAGGTGTCTCGAAGTCCCCGTCTCAGAAGGAGTTGACAGGATTGGTGCAGACTGCCCAGGGAGGTGGTGGGGTCACCATCCCTGGAGGTGTTCAAAAATTGTGGAGATGTGGCTTTCGGGGATGTGGTTAGAGGGCATGGTGGGGGTGGGCTGGAGCTGGGCTTGGGGATCTGAAAGGCCTTTTCCAAACTTAATGGTGGGGTGACGGTAGGCCACCATCCCACCTAGGGACACTTCGTCTTCCAAAGGGTAACCAGGAATGCTCTTTCGCTGCTGCTGATGTCAGAGCCTAAGGGCCCCTGGGGATGGGAAGGAAGGAAGGAAGGCTGAGGACACAGGGTGCCTCGTGGCATCCCACACCCAGCACAGCTGCTCCAGGAGATGGAGGTTGACAAGCAGACTGACCTCCTAATGGGTCTGGCTGACAGAGAATCCATTTCCTGAGAGCGGGGCCTCCTTCACACTGCGCAGGTTTGTACCACGCTCCCTAATTACTGTAATTAAGCAGTCATGCTGAGTGATGTTAGACAGAGGGTTCAGAGTCATTAGAGGCCTGTAGAAGATTAAACCAGTCTTGGCTTCAGTGTCTGAGCTCCTTTTGGGCAATAGAAATGGGAGCAGGAGACAGAGCTTCATGACGTGAGGCCTTGCCCTTGTCAAATGTGGCCATTGCAGGAGGGACAGCAGCTAATCCTGCCCGTTCTGCAGGACCTCAGCATCCTTCCATCTCCTGGAGACAGAGCGCTGTCATGAACTGCAGTTCTGAAGCTCTGGCAGTGAAAAGTCATTGGGACCAGCCCAGAGATGATGGCTATGCTCACAGCCTGAGTGCCTATTTTATCATTTGTCAAGCACCAGAATAAAGAAGCAGCTGGATTTGCGCAAGTGAAAGCATCCTGTGGAGCAGAAGGGGTTCAGCATCCTATTCTTCACTTGGTGTCCATCAGTTATTCTCTCTCCTGGTCCCCTCGAGCTAGGAGGACTGAGGTTAGTCTATAACCATGTATGTCAATACCGCGGTGATCATGGAGCTGAAATCTGTTTCTCTACGGATTTATACAGCAGCCTGATTAGTTTAGCAATGCGCTCCCCAAGGCGCTCACTGACAATAGCAGAGGGCTGGAGACAGCTTTTAGTCCCACAGCTCTACTCCTGCTCCCCTCAACCTCTTCTTTTTCCCTTAAGGGCACCGAGATGTGCTTCTATTCACACAGGTAGGAAGACACGCTGTGTACAAGAGACTGTGGCTCAGTTCATATACAATTGGCATCTAATTCATTTCTCTGCGAATGTGAAAATCAATACTGTTTACAGAATGTGCAAGGGCTCTTCAATCGGTCAGTGTCCTTGTTAAATTCGGTTCTGGCTGCCAGGAGATGATTCCAGGAGCTGATTCTATGAGATGAAGAAGGAGAATAATGGTCCTATCACTCTAATGAACCCTGAGAAGACTCTGAGATTCTGCCCCTGCCCTCGCTAGATGGAAAGTGGTTCAGAGTAATCAGCTTGATGGGATGGACTGGCTTTTCTTGGAATTTTGCCTGGCTAGTCCAATTCTGAGCCTTGGTTTTGCTCCAATGGAGGTCAAAGTGTCTTCTTCCACATGCAGGAACATGCATCTCTTCAGCACTATTTACTGGTGCAAACCTTATGGGTGCAACCATGGCAGTCCCATTTGGTCTGTCCCAGAGCACCAGCTCCACAGCTCTTTGCAGTTTCCCACACACCCAGCTTTTTCTGTCGAGCTTGATCTCCACATTCACTCTGCCTGCAATAGGAACAGCCCTGCGGTCAGCAGCTCCAACTGGAGATGTTCCAGGGCTGCACAACTCTTGACATCCTTCCCGCCTCTATTTATCCTCCCGCTGAGTCATCAGCTCAGTACACAGTTTCCAGCATCGTTCTCGTGCCGCACTTCCAGCAACACCAACCCAGCAACCACAGCCTCCAGGCTGAGGGCTCCAATTCACAGCCGCTCCTTTTGCACTGCTCCTTCCAAAAGCCTACACAACCATTACCAATATCCCACCCTTGCTTATTGACGGTGAGCCAGCTGGAGCGTGATTGCTCCTTATATCTAAAGCTACACATCCCTGCAACACCAGCCATCTTACAGTTGTCTGGACTTCAGGACCAGAAAACCTTTATTTTCCATTTCCATAATAAGAATAATACCCCCAGACTTTAAAATTATTTCCCTGCAGGGCATGAAAGACAGTAAGGAATCTTAATGGTAAATGCAGAGTTCAAATTAATTCTTGTTCTGTATGAGATTTTTTCCCCTCCTTTTTGGAGGAGAAATTATTATTATTATTATTCTGCAAAATCCTACAAATACAGTCATAGGACTCCACTGAATTTGTAGATTTTGTCTGAGCATTGGATTCTTCTGCTCCTATTCACTCTGCTAATTACCCTTTTTAGCTTGCTTTTGCTCTATTTTCACAGATCTCTTGGTTTATTTATATCTACCTATCTATAATGATTTCAGAGCCATTACTCACAGCAGCACCAGGAAACATTACATTTCCCAATTTACAATTGCAATTATGATATCCGTCAGAAACAAATGCAGCTGCCTTTAATTTTAAGCAATATTTTGATCATAATAATTAAAAAAGGAACTTATGGCATTGCACACATTAGAGAAATTAATATAATTTCCTGGCTGCCTTAAAAGGCATGCAAAGCAGTGGTTGCTGGGTGAGAGATATAAGGGGGGAAGTTAACTCTTTTGGTTGCTTTCACCACTCTTCAGGGCACACGTAGAGCCTTAATGATATTGTTCTTGAGAGTTAACTTCTCTGCAGGATTTAATACATGAGGTTTTTTGGCTTTCAACTTATTTTTTCTCCTACTTTCATCTTTCCGAAATTGCTGGTTATTAAAGTATTTGTGTGCAAACAAGAACATTTTCCTGTCACTGTTCATTTAGGCTTGCCTGTTTGAATGTGCAGGGACAGATGAAATCCAGTTGGTGATATTATAATCATTCCCACAATTGCACATTACAAACTCAATAACAAACAGTGGCGGATCCCAGCTCTTGTGCGTCTCATTCTGCTTTACAACGTGAGTCTGAATGACACAACAGCATCTTGGGGGGGAGCAGGGATGCAGCTGAACAGCCATGGAAGAACATCCCTTCCATGAGCAGTAGGGCTCATCCCATTAATTTTAATGTGCTCTCTTAGCTAAGAAAGGTGCGAGTTGACTTCTGGCTGTCTTGTTGGCAGAGGCACAGGTGGCCCAGGGAGGTGGAGGAGTCACCATTCCTGGAGGTGTTCAAGGAACATGGAGATGTGGCACTGAGGGATGTGGTGAGTGGGCAACACTGACGGTAGGTGAAATGTTAGATTGAATGATCTTAGAGGTCTTTTCCAACCCTCACAGTTTTGTGATTCATCCATGGGCTGAATGATCCCATCACGACTCCCTCCACTCCCATTTCTGCCAGGGCCATAAATCGCAGGGGCACAGAATGGGTTGGGTTGGAAGGGATCTTTAAGACCATCTAGTTCCACCCCCCTGCTGTAGGCAGGGACACCTGATAGCTCAGCTGACTGCAGACCTCCACCAGGGGCACGGTGATCATGAGACCATGTCACACAGTCAGTGACAAGTCACTCCTGGAAGCTTTTAATGTTTCTCTTTAAGAACGAGAGCGTACAGCAACAATGCGGAAAGAGAAAAATCCATTGCAAACAGAAAAAGGAGCCGTGCAGGAGGAAGCGCCGTGTTTTTTTATGAATTTTCCTTCAGGTTGACACCTCATTTTAGCAGCCAGTGTGCTCACATTGTTAATTCCAACCTCCAAAGGTCAGCTCAGTTAAAGGAAATCAAGCCGTAGTCAGCTCACGCCGCACATCAGCGCTCGGAGCGAGGAGCAATAATCACTCCCTGATCAGAACTTGTTTGCCATTATCTGCCCAGTGTTGGTCTATGATATACGACGCAATTTTGGCTGCGACAGTTCTGTTCTGTGAGCATGCGGTTCTTTCCTGGTAAAAACTATACAGGATTGGGTTTTTTTTTTCTTTGTACTTTTTTTTTTTTTTTTTTCCTTACCAAGGAGCAATATTTTAAACTAAAAGGAGTTTTCAAACCGTAGTCGCCATCATTCATCTTTAGAGTCTGGGGATGGGAACAATCCCTTCATTAGACACTGAATTTTTCTCCATTACAGCACTATCTGAATGCATTTATTCGGCCATTTATTAGAAGTCATGATGGGGTGCGGGGAAGGAAAGGACTAAATTAAAGCCAACGGGATGCGTGTGTGCAACACAGTGTATATCCTAAGCGGGCAAGTCTATAAAAACACCCGAACAACATAGATGGGTGCTCCAGGAAAAGCTCGGGGCCACCCGCTCGGAGGTGGGATGGGTGAATTCAGCCTGCTGGCAGCACACATTGAGACCATGGGCATGCGTCGTAGGCGACGCTCTCCCGTCGCTGTGCGTGTCACACCATCACCCCCAGCTCCCTGCTGGTGGGATGCTCCTGGCCCTGCTGCTTTCAGGCAATGTGTGGCTGCGTCTGGGTTTATTTTCCTCCCACCTTCTCACTTGTATTAGAGAAGACGAGTCTTTCTTGCATCTTCCATGGTTCCTCGGAGGGGATTTGTAAGAACTAAACCAAAAAAGGGACCGTTTCCCTCTGAGTGCTCTTAAAAATTTAACAAAACGACACAGCAGCTCATCACTCAGCAGCAGCATTTAGCCTTGGTGCTTAATTTCCACTGTGAATCTTTCCCTCAGAAGCATGCTCGCATAGCAAACACCAGACTGAAATGCACACAGGCATTTGGCCTATGCAGGAGATACTGGGACATAAAGCAGGATTACGGTCCCAGAAAGCAATAAAACGAGATAAAAAATTCAGAAGAGATCAAAGTAATTTCAGAACCAGATGAAACATTTACATGGGAAGCATGGCTTGCAAATAGAAACACAGCAGACCGTATTATCCCTTATTATTTACAAGGAGTGTCGTTATTTACCTGAGAGCTAAAGCAGGGCAAGGTGAAATGGGAAGAATGAGCTGCTAGCACATCAGGTCCCCGGTGAGTGCTGAATGTGCTCACAGTAAACAAATTGCTGGGAAGGAGCAGGATGCAATTGAATCAGTGCTAGTAATAGTCAATTAGTTGGTCTTTATGTGAACAGTCATAAGAATTCTCTTCGTGGCTCAGATCTTGGGAGACACCTGGGTCAGAGAGATTGTTGTCTCCTCTTGGCTTGAAATCCCTTGTGCTGATCAGAATTGCTCCAAGCCAGCAGTCAAAGGCAAGGAGGAGCTCAGGTTTTGCCTGGGAAGGAGGAAGGGAAGTCAGAAGCAGCACAGCAGAAAGGAGCCAGCGCCCAGGTAGGTGTCTATGCACAGAAATTGATGGATGGAGGTCTGCTGGTGCTGGGCCTCTGAAACAAAGCCCTTTGACAAAGTCTTTAATTAGGTTCGGTGCCTTATCGCCGCCGTGGGCTCTCAAGATATATCCCCACCTGAGCTGGGGATGGAGAGACAAAAGGAGAAAAATCCCAAACCCAAACCGAGCTGCGATCAATTTTAATTTGTCTGGGACACAATACATTTTTTTTTTGTCTGTCTTGACACGGGCTCAGGGAGAAGCAATTTTTTAATGTCACAGCTCATGACCTCCGCCTCTCTGCCCACTTATAGGATTCTTCCCTGCCCTGGTTGGGAAACGAGGCTCCTGAAGAAGGTGCAGCAGCCCTTGGGAGATGGTTTCAGTTTAATGCCCAGCATGTTCGGCTTTGGATGTTCTATTGAAATAGAGGGAATTTGTTAAGCTGATGAGGGAAAGCTGCAGTGGAGAAGCACAATAGCATAGTGGGATTAGGCCTGGAGTAAGTGTCTGTGCTTTGGAGGATTAATGAGAAAACCGCGATGGATTTTACATGGTGAAAAGGATTCAATGAATGCTTTAGGTGAAATGAAATTAGTCCCACTCATGCTCTCTGAGACCTCAAGCAAGAGAGACCGGAGCCTGCCCATCACATACACTAACCAGATCCCTTCCAACTGCTCTCCTTATGGAAAATTCCAGTGCCACAGTGTGTGTCCTGCTCTCCTCTGGGCAGTGTCTCCTAATGGCCACGGGTTGGTGCCAAGGGGTACCCCTCGTCTGGGCAGGTCTCAGTATCTCTGACCTCAGACAGTCTAAATGCCCCAAATACT
The DNA here is from genome assembly GCA_035772895.1 of Perdix hodgsoniae. Taxonomy (NCBI): domain Eukaryota; kingdom Metazoa; phylum Chordata; class Aves; order Galliformes; family Phasianidae; genus Perdix; species Perdix hodgsoniae. The sequence continues at coordinate 2,086,835 of JAPSGF010000047.1, read as the reverse complement.
GCAGGAGAAAAGGCAAGGGGGTGGGGGGGGGCAAGCATCCAAGAAGAGAGGAAGGGAAGAACCTGAAAATCATTCCCATTGGAGAAGACCTCTCAGATCCCCAAGCCCAACCCCAACCCATCCCACCGTGCCCACTGACCACGTCCCTCAGTGCCACATCTCCACAGCTCTGGAATGGCTCCAGGGATGATGACACCTCCCTGGGCAACAGTGTCAGCGCATCACCACTCTCTGGGAGAAGAAATACTTCCTAATATCCGACCTGACCCTCCCCTGGTGCAACTTGAGGCCCTTCCCTCTCTGCCATCGCAGTTCCTTCAATGCGTCGCTTTTTAAGGAGAAGGATTGGCGGAGTCAATAAGCACATGGCTGGATGAAATCAGGGTCACGCCGACACTTGAGACCTAGTAGGGAAGACTGTCCCAGCCCCCTGAGGGAAGGATCAGACCAGGAAAATGGACCTCAGTGTCCGAGCTTTGGTGCTGTGTGCAGTTGGCACTCCTCCATTGGCAGAAAGGCCATAAAGAGCAGCTCGGGCTGGCTCCTGCCTCCCGTGTGCTGCCTTCCAGCCCATCATTCTTTCTAATTAGGCACCTCTGACACACAATTAATCCTATTTGCCTTCAGGCTTTTTTATCTTTCCTTCTGCTTTTATCAGACAGGGAATTAGACTCTGTTAGTATGTAGAGTGCGTCGCCTGGACCTGGCTTATCGTAGGGATTTGGAGACTTTTAAGAAGGCAGTGTCTAACCCATGATCTTAAAAGTTTCTTATGAGTAATTAATTTCTTACTCTCCTCTTCTTTTGCTAATCACACTGCTTATTTTGCCTGCGCTCACACAAGGCAGATAGAAGAGAGGGGCAGAGCACTGATGGATGCTACAGTGCTGCCACACCAACCATGTGCCACTGCCAAGGTCCAGTGCAGCCTCAACCCAACACAGACCCAAATGGTGAAGGTTTGGCTCTGCCCAGCTTGCAGTCTGTCATTCCTCATCCATATTCCTCTGCATTAAGTGATGGACTGCAGGGCTGCCAAGGTTGAAGAGTTACAGACTGCATGTCTCAATTCACTCAATTCCTCCATCCAAGCTGTGCTTTCAGGCCACAATTTCTCCAATGGGAGGAGTGGTGGGGAATGGGGATTTTGGTCACCTCAGGCCCTGGTCCCCCTGCTTGGTTCCTGCACAGCAGTGACTAGCAACAGTGAGCATGTACTGCAGGAAGGAGCTCCTTCGTAGGCTTCCTCCACTGCCTCTTATATATCAAACTGAAATGTAATTATCTTCACAGTGCGGGGTGTAAATCAGGGCGTGTGTCAAGGCGATTTCCTTCAGGGTTTTATTATATTGTGTAATAATATTTGACACAGGGCTTAAAGGTGCTGTTACCTGCCTAATCGCATGAAACAATTTCATGTGCAAACAGCTGGTAAGTGTAAAACTACCATCAACCAGCTCCGGGGGATTCTCTGCTTCACTCCTCTAGAGACCTTGGAAAACACTCCGACAGAGAATACAGAAAGGGAGAAGCTGCTGGGGCCACTCACCCCAGCAAAGCCAAATGCACTGAGAGAGAAGCAAAGGAAGGATGTGAGCAGCCCCAGCACAAACACAGGCCTTGGAATCTGCCTTAGAGAGAGCAAAGGAGCTAGTGAGATGGCAGTCCTGGAACAATAGGGGTTATTTATAAGGTTGGGGTTTTTTTATGTGCATTGCAGATCATAGCCAAGAGGCATCTGCCTGAGGTCTGAATTAGTCACAGAGGGGTTGGGGGGGGAGATGGGCAACCGGCTGAAATCACTAGTCTCCCAGTCACTGTTTTTTCTCTCCTCAGGGTTGCTGGCATTGTCAGTGATGGTTTAACCTACTTACAACAATAATCCCTGTAATAAAGGCATTTTTAAAATATCTCGTAGCCCAAATGACTGCACAGAGGGCATGGGAGCTCTGACTGGTTTGCCAGCAAAGAACCAGCTTCGTGCTCTCATTCCTTCCCTGCACTGCCAGACCCCTGCCCCCTGCAAGGCAGTGGAATTCCTTTCCTGGAAGGGAGTTGGCAGGGAGCATCCCTTCCCCTCAAAACCAGCTCCTCCTCGTGGCTTAAGGCATCACACATCTGGAGCTATATTAGATCATCTAGGTTTCTGAGGCATTCTGCAAAATCCAGCGCCTCTAATCCTCCCCACCATCTGGCCCCAGCCCCTCACCAGCTGCTGGGCTCCTTTTGCACACCCAGCAGTCCTCGTGCCAGGATGCTCGTCCCGTTGTGGCAAGCTGCTGCCGTGCAGAACCACAGCACTGAGGCAGATGTTGCTCCAGGCACCAGGGTAGGAGATGGCAAAGGTGATGCCCCCAGCTCTGGGTCTATCAACTTGGCAGCCGGGGATTCCTGAGCAAGAAGAAACCTTCTGACACCAGGACCAGTGGCACTGAGGCCGCACCAACCCAGCAGCAATACGGAGGATGCTGTAGGAGGACTCACTGGCTGAGCATCCTGCTTTGTGGCACTAAGCATAAGAGCAAGGTGTGCACGTCTCCCACAGCCTGAGCTGCACAGAGAGATCCTTCAGAGGCCATAGGCAGAGCTGGCCTTGCTATTTATCTGTGCTTTGTTTCCACTCCTCCATCAAGAGCCCTCTTCTGCTGCTGTTTTCAAGGTTTCCAGCTCTCCTTCAGCACACAGCTGCCCAGCCTCCTGCAGCTCACCGTCACACTCCCTAACTCTGCTTAATGAGGTGCAGACCTCTCTGTTTCCCTGGATGCAGATCCGATAGGGCCCTAGCTCAGCCCTCCCCTGCTCACCCACTGGAGGTGCTGAGCTCTGAGCAGGCATCTGAGAGAGCAGACGGGGAGCTGCCCCCCAGGGCTTCTCCCCAGGCTGGGACACATGAGAATCAGCAGCTTTCTGTGAGCTGGGCAAGGCTCACAGGCATTCTCCCTGCATGCAGAGTGATGCTATAGGTGCAAAACCCTATGGAGGAGCCAGGCTGAGCCTGGTGTGATCCGTGGGGACATCGAACAGATGGGGTCACCCTGAACAAACACAGCCCAGGGGCTTTGCCTGCTCTCCTCCCCAACCAGAGCACTCCCACCCCAAGCCATGTTATTCACGAGGGTGCCTGGGGCCCTGGTGTTGCTCAGAGGGTTTTATAGAGCTGCAAATCCCAGCTGCTCTGACAGGGAATAAACAGCAAGTGGGGGAGATTTACCAGCACTGGGCTGTGGAGCAAAAGCCTCCATGGGACCGGAGGAGAGGAAGGTGGCTGCATCCACAGGGATGGGGTCCTGAGAGAGACTGGAGCAGGTGGGGTAATGGTACATGCAGGATGGAGGATGACCATCAGGTGAGGAGGAGCCTTCATCTCCAGAGCTGGTGCAGGATGCTGGTGTCCAAAGCAGCCGTTTCCTTGCAGGGCTGCTTTGTTTGCAGGTGGTGTGAGGGCTAAACAGGAGCTCAGGGACAGCCTGACTGATGGTGTCTCGCTCGTATAAGCAAGGGAGAGGGCAGAGGGCAGTGCCTATGTGCACTGAGCAGCTGCTTTGTGAGTGCTGCAGAGCCCATTCAGGCTGATGCGGGGCTCTTTATTCCAAACCATTCACGAAACATAGCTTGGAAATTGCACTCACTATTGCTACTTCTGCTGCCACAATCAAAGCTGAAGAAATATGCAGCTTGGAGGGCTGGGAGAGGCAGCTGGAAATAAGGCTTGGGAGAAGGGAAAGGGAGAAATACAGCCTGGAAGGAACAGGGAGGCAATGGGAGCTTGGGGGGCTGGGAGGAATCAGCACCATCCCTGCTCCATCAAAGGGAAGGGGAGAATGCAATCAAATCCAAACGAAGAGGCAAAAGCAGGATGCAGTAACTATTTGGGGATCCTGTTAATCCTGCGTAGATCGTATTAACAGCAATAAAATACTCCGACGGTTCTCTCTGTAAAAATGTCAGCGTTTATTAACTTCTGCTTAAGTATGAGCAGCAGGATCGCTTCATTTTTTCTTCTCTGGGATTTTGAAGGGGAGAGGGCCAGCGTTTGCTTTTACCATTTTGCAGACAGAAGATTGTCTTTAAAAAAGACAAGACACAGTGACCATTGGGAGGTGTGGATGCAAGCATCCAGGCTGGTGCTGCACATCCTTCATCCACTTCCCAAGTGCTGGACTGCGCCTTTCTCTTCATAGGACAGCCAGCCACCAGCGTGCAACACGAGGACTTCTGACAAATACAGATGATGGAGATGGGGAGATCGCATCACCCAGCACCTATGGGGTCTGGGGATGATGGATGGTGGTGGCCACCCTGCACAACACCAAACTGCCTTTTTTTTTAGATGAGAGTTATCGATTCTGCTGCTATAGCTACTGCTAAAGTCACCCAGGGGGCAGCCTGTGAGGGAGGAGAGGTGGTTTGGGGGGAGGCGAGAGGATGCAGGGCTCAGGCTGGGGGTGGGCTGAGCCCCAGGACCACAGCTGGGCTCTGCTTGTAGCAATGAGAGCAACACAGCCTCTCTCCGTGCCTCAGTTTCCCCATCAGAGTGCAGCAATGAGCCCCAAAAATGGAAGAGCTGCTCTTCATGCCACAACCCAGCCGCTCTCCCAGCATCTTTCCTAAGTCACCCCCAACGTTCACAAACCCACGCTGAGTTGAAGGCCACCAAAGCCCACCATCCCTTAGCCAGGTTTCATCGAAGCCTTTCAGAGGTGGCATGCGCACACACCAAAAATGGGCTGATCTCACAAGCTCCTCACCCCAGGAAAGCCATCACACAGTGCTACGCTTCCCCCTTCTCAATTATTTTCCACAAATGTTTTTCTAAACACGAAGTTGAGCAAAAATGGCCCTTTTCAAAGCAAAGGACTTCAATTTAGCTAAATTGTTATTTTCCAGCCAAAGTCTGATTTTACTGACAAATTCCCAGACAGCCTTATTCAACAGCTCAGAATAACCAAGCTTTCTTCCTTTATGATGCCTCTTTCTAACGCCGAAACAGAAATCTGTATATTTTAAGCATGTTTCTGTTTGTTCATAAGCTGACATTGACTTCTCATTCCTACCCAGTGTTTTAAGTGCATTAATTTCCCTGGCAGACGTTGTCAAACATGCATCCCCGTGTTTGCATCCCGGCTGCCAGCTCAGAAAAGCACGTTTTATTTCCAGTCTGACCCACTGAGCACTGATTGCAAACAACGATTTCTTCTGCTTTCCCATCATCTCCGCTCTTGCCCTCCTTTTTGCTTGGAGTTTATGGTCACTGCCTCTGGATTGTGTCATTCTTTGTCTTTGTTCCGTGTTTTAACCTTTGTTAGAGACTCAGCCATTGTGCAGTTTCTGCTCAGTGACCTATAATATCCTAATTTAGTTGGCATTTTGATCTTGGGCTCCTGGTGAACAATCCATCATACGCAGTGCTCCTCTCCCTTTCTGTTTTCATCACTTCACCACTCTTTTATTCCTTTGTACCTTTAGAGAAAGCTCTCCTGGGTTTCCTTTCCCTCCCCACGCTCAGCTCTCTCTCTTCTTCTGTTCTCCTTAGGTTAAAGTTGCTTTCACCCATTCACATCTCTCTCTTTCTTCCTTCTGCATCTCCCTCCCCCTCTCCAACCCTGCTTCTCCCTCCATCCCTTGGGTCACCCATAGGTGCTGGGATGCCTAACACACATATGCAACCTCTGATAAGGAAACTGCTCTTCTGCTGAGCGATACGTGCTGGGAGATGAGGTGGAGCTCATGAGAACGAGCCTTGAGGACTGATGCTTCCCACCCTCTGAGGACCAGCAGCAGGTGTATGCACATACTCCTCGCCATCAGCAGAGGGAGTTCCTAGTGCTCACTTATGTTTTCTTACCAGACATTAATGGGGAGGAGAACTAAGCAGCTCTTGGCTCATCCCAGCACTGGAGCCCTGCTCTGCATTGCCACCTCCTAGCCTCAAAGAGAGGACCTGCACAGCTCCTCACGGCCTTCAAAACACATTGAAGGATCCTCTCAGAGCAGGGAGCGCTGCAGCACCCAGCAGGTGCCCCAGGGAGCAGGGCTGGAGCTCTTCAGTCCCTCTCCTGTCTTCCCCACCATCTTCAGTGGCTGGAACTAATTGTGATATTCAATAATTAAGACAGCATTTGGAACCTGAGCACTCAGAACAGGATTGCTCCCAGTTTGCCTCCTCTGTTCCCATTGGCTTTGGCTCACCAGTGTATTCCTCTGCCTGGGAACCCCATGGGGAACATGCCCACATCTCCTCCAGCCACAGGGACATGAATATTGCAAGGGCTGGGAGCCAGCTGCTCCAGGAGGGCTGTATGTGCTGATGTCCCCCTCCAACACACCAGCAGGCTCTTGGTCTCTGGCACGGATGAGCTCCATGATGCTGATCCAGCCAAGCACTGCCCAGGCAGTGTGAAACACCTTAAACATAGCACAGCACAAGGCTGGCTCCAGGATGTGAGCAGCCTGGCAAAAAGAGAAAAAGAGCCAGAGGGTTTAAATCTTCTGCAACATGGCCTGAGAACTGCTGGGACGCTGGAGGTAATTAACAGAGGAGACATGGCAGGCATATAGTTTAGAAATGGGTGGAGGGTCCTAACGAGGATAGCCACCTACTCGCCTTTGTGCAGCTGGGACCACGGGCACCATTTCCAAAGGGGTACAGGCCCACACAGGGTGTGCTGTGTGCCATCTGCCTGCAGTCCTGTCCTCCTCCCCCTCATGCATCAACACAGCCAGCGCAAACAGCAACACGGGGCATGCTGCACTCGGCCACATGTGCCACCCACGTGCAGGAAAAGGTGCGCACTGCTGCAGCAGCAGCTCCCCATCTCTCCTATCACCATGGTGGCATTGTAATGATAACGTGAAACAGGAAGATAACACCGAAGGGAGGCAAATAAAGCCCTTTTTTTTTCCCCCTCTCTCTCCTGTTTAGGACGCAGTGCCAACCACGGCACACAGGCCTATCAGATCTGTCAGCACAACTGGCAATGGGAGCAAGGAGAAGGTGCTATTGTGCGAGGCGCTGCTTGGCGGCTCCTCTGCTGGCTCAGGGAAGGAGAGAGAAAACAGAAGCAAAACAAGATGCAGGCGTTCAATGGGAGCCAGAGACATTTGTTATCAAAATGGAAATGCGTCTCTTTGTTGATGAAGGTGTATCTGCTTCCCATTGTCTCTGGTGCCAGCCCAGTGAAAGGCTCCTTTGATGGCTCCGTGTTTGTGCACCGGCTATGAAATTGCTTTAGAAGACAAAGGGAGCACGTGTTTATTGGTAATGAAAAGGAGGTGAGGGCTCCGTTTCTCTAACCCCAGCTCGCCACACAAGTGCAATTTCCCCGGGAGCAGCTGTCAAAGGCTCACGGAGAAAATTGGAAGGCTGAGGGTGGATGGGGGCTGCTGGTGCACGGTGAGATGCACTGCTCTTTTGCAGGCCTAATGTGGCCATCTGCTCTGCTTTAGTGCTCCGGTCCAAAAGGCAGTGCTCCAGTCCGACAGTTGGAAGCCCTTCAGCCACAAAGCACAGCACTGGGCCGCGGGGTGCTGGAATGGGTTCCCTTGGTTGGAGGAGGGAGAAAAGAAACCTAGAGCTGGTTGATCCTATTGCTTGTGGGTGTGCAACTTATTGGCTTGCCTGGGCCACAGTGAGTAAAGAGAAATTGTATTGGGCAGGGTAGAAAATACATAGTATATCTCACAGAATGGAATCATAGATTGGCTTGGATTGGAATGGATCTCAAAGGCTGTCTAGTTCCAACCTCACTGCTGATGAATGTAAGTAACAAAGCTTCTTTTTTTAATAACCCTCAGAAGAACCTGAGGCTTGAACACCTTTCTGCTCATCCCATGGAGGCTCAGCAGGGAATGCACCAAGATGCACAAAGCCAGGAGCAGCCACATCCAGACACACTCCTGCTCATCACAGAGCAGCTGTCCGAATGGGAAGGCACTGCAGTCCCCACTTCTCCTGCTCGGTGGTGGTTGCGTTGCTCCTTTATCTGCACACAAGGAGGGCTTTGTGGCAGATGGACGCCGCAGCAATTTCACACAGGGCCTTATCAGCACTCACACACAGTTCTGGGCCGTAGGAAGTGAGATGCAACGTTTGCATGTCTAACAAGAGGGGTTAAACGCTGCTTCTTTTTCTCTCCCCTCTCCTCGCTTTTCCCCTCGTTGCTCCTTCCTCTGCCCTCCCTCCTTCTTGCTGCTCACAGCACCGCTGGCTTTAAGAGCATCCTGCCTGGGCTGCTGCTTCTAAAGGTGTTAAATTATTGTACTCCGCTCTTTATTCACTTATTGGTTTATTAAAACCGCCTGAGGTGATAGAGCAAAGCCTCTGCTCTCCTTCAATCTGTCAGCAGCTCTCTGGGCAGGACACAGGCATGCAGTGGTGCCTTGCTGAGGAGCCGTGCCCCCCATCCATGGGGCTGGGAGCAGGGCTGGCTCTGCATGCTGTCTCCAGGACACAGCATCCCCAGCCCCACTGCCAGGCTCACCCAGCCCTGCCTCTGCACAACCAGCACCTGCAAAACCACAGCCCCCTCTTCAGCCCTCTCAGCAGCTGCCAATGCTTTCATCCTTTTGATCTGCCCTCCAGCTCAGCCACAATTGCTCAGAACACTATTACAGTGACATAGCTTGTTACAGATGGCACTGCCTGCCACATGGAAGTCAGCAGCATGGAGAGGAGCGATTAATGATAATGGCTGACATTTTACACAGCGACTCCCAGACTCGGCACTGGAGCTGGAAAGCCAGCTCTGAGACAAGCACAGTGCAGCAGGTGGGGGCTCAGCACCCAAATCTACCAAACAGCCTCAGAAATCCCCACTTCCACCCCTAAGGCTGCCCCAGACACTGCTGATTTATGTCCCGCTTCCACCTCCGCAGGGGAACCCATGTGCTGATGTCTCCACTCTCAGCGATATGCCTGAAACATCTTTATCAAAACAGAGACCCGTCTCAGCTGACCCGTAATTTAATTTTCTTCCCTTCTCAGTCAGACACGAGCAGCTGGGAGGGGCCTCGGGTGAGCATCACATCCCTCCCCCATTCACAGAAGCACAATCAATTGCATCCCAGTGCCATTGCCACACACTGGCTGGGCTCACCTTCAGAAGCCCCAGAGGGGGTGATGCGATGACTCCTGGGTACCTTCTTCCCACACCTCCCTCCTTTCACAGCTTGAAAGCTTTGCCTTACACCTCACCTCAGTTGCCTTGTCACATTCTTTTCCTCTTCCACTTACTGTGGATAAATAAGCCATGAACCAAGCAGTTGTCCTGCATGCCAAGACAAACTTTTAACACCATCCATAGGGAACAAGCCCCACCCAAAACTTCACTTTTTTTTTCTGTTTCTGAGCAGGAAGCACATGAGATGAACGTCCAAGACCTAGAGATTAGCATGAGCAAGAGGCATTTCAGCAATGTGTTGATTACAAACCAGCACTCCTGGATCTGTGCTCCCCCAGCAGCCACAGGGCACAGAGCTCCTGACTCACATGTCAGCAGAGCGGGCTGAATAATTCATTGCTAACCCTACAAATTTGGCTTCTGCTCCCATCTGTGAGCTCTCCGCATGGAGATGTCTCTCCCGGAGTCTATTTATTAGGTGAGGTTGCTCATGAAAATGGCAGAGGGACTCCAGGCGTGAAAGCCTGGCCCTGGTGGAAAGTTTGGATTCTCTTTGCTTTGCTTTGCTTTGCAGGAGGAATTCATTGCAAAATCTCGGGGCTGCTTTGGATTGGCCACGCTGCTCACATGGCAGCATCTGCCTCCTGAGGAGCTGAACTCAGCCTGGAATGAGTTTCCAGGGTGAATAAAAATATCACATTTGATTTCCACTAATGTTCTATAACACTGCTTAAAATTCACGTCTCCCCGACGGACGGATCCATCCATCTATCTGTCTATCTATCTAATTTTGTTTCTAGAGCACCCATCACTGCTCTGTCTAATTATTAATTCATCCACTGGAGTGGTTGCTGCGAGCTCACATCAAAGGCATGTAGATACAACCGGAGTCAATCAGCTGAACAATGCAAACAGATCTTGTCTGCAGTCTGCTGGCCAAGATACTTCCCCTCATCTGACCCTATAGGGCTGGAAACCTTGAGGTGGGACTCTTTTATTTTTTTTTCCAACTGCTGAATGACTTTCACAAATCCAGAAAGGGACAGGGGGGATGAAAAGAGATGGGAATGGAAATTTGCTCAGGGGTGACAAAGTTGTGCTGGAAAAGGTAGAATTTGCTACAAAGGAGTGGAGAGATTCTGGGTGCACTGCAGCCATCCTGCGTGTCCAGGTGCTGTGCCTACAGCAGAGAAAAGCAGCGTGGCTCAACAGTGGATTTCCAATGGGCAGAAGGAGGTGATAATGCCTTGAGACAAGGCACAAAGAAAGGGAGAGATCGTGTCTTGAGATATAAAAAGGAAAGCAGCAGAGAGAAGGGATTGCTGGGCTTGTTTGGGGGATGACGAACCTTGCAGAGAAGGAGCAGGCGTGGGCATCAAACAAAAGCAGGGGCTGAAAGGGCATCTGATGTCTGCAGCTAAAAACAGCAGCAGAAAGAGGAGGAGGGTGCTTCGAGGTAAACGGTGACAGAGTGGGAGAGCAAGCAGAGAAAAACCTTCGTGGCCACAACTGGGCCCTAAAGAAGGAGCTGCTGTGCTGCCAGAGCCACCAGGTGGGGGTCCAAAGGAGGATGAGGAGGCACGGCCCGTTTGGGGGGAGGGACCGTGGATGCAAGCACAAGTGGTGGCAGTGCCGTGAGGGTGATGGGCAGCCCACATGGCAGCCCCACAGCTCATTGCATCCACCGACATCAGCACTGATCTCCGTCCCTCTTCCCACAGCCCCGAAACCTGAAGGGAGGATGAGGAAAGCACATCGAAGGGAGGATGAGGAAAGCACATCGAAGGGAGGATGAGGAAAGCACATCACTGCTGGCAGACGCTGCCTGAATGAGTCACCCTCCCCTCACCCCGCCGTCCCCCCAGGTGACACTACACGTGGGAGGATAAATATAAATAAAGAGGGGGAAGAAGCCGGAGCATTTTGATGACTCATGTAATATTCATTTTGAATTAACTCGTACATGATTCTATAAAAAAGATACATTCCATGAGATTATTTTTGTGAGCTCTAATTTGCTGCTGGCAAGGAGCAGCGTTTGGGTCTTTTATGGGTATTAGTTCCATAGTGTATAGCAGGAGGCAGAGGAAGTTTAATTATGATTCAGTGAGCCACATTGTGGGTATGTTTTAAAGCCACTTAATTAGCGTAGAAATATACAGCTGTAATTATACTGAAATATGGCCTAATTAACCTATGGAAAACCCATACACACGGCTCAGGAAACTTGGAAGTGTTAATAGTCTATTAATACACCAGAGCTGACAGCCTGTCACGCTCGTGGGGAGCAGCAAGGCAGAACGAGAGGGGATCTCCTGTTGGGACAGCTGTGGAAGCAGAGGTGGGACTGTCCTGTGTCCTGTGAGGGACGGTGGCACGTGTGACACAGGTTGGGCACACTGTTCTGACAGCTCCTGGGCAGCAATGATGCTCTGGAGCATCCCAGTGCATCCCAGAGCATCCCAGCCCTTCCTTCAGTTCTGTCCTCTTCTCACACTGCAGGGCAGCTCTCAGCCCCATAGGCACCCAGGGGGCTCAGGAAGCACTCAGGGCACCTATGATGCATTGGCCACGCTCTGTAGTTCCTCTTTCTCTGGAGCTGGATCCCATTTCACACTGAATAGGGCCTTTTTTTCCGCTGGATGAATTCCCAGCTCTGGAGCACAAAGTGGATCATCATGGAGATAGCCAGAGCACAGCCAAAGCAAAAAGGCGATGGCAAAAGGCCTCCTGTTTATGCCTGGGGTGTTAAACCTGATAAAAAGCAGGAAGAACCAATTACCACTTCGGGTCATAGGGCTTCCCAAACGACTTGAAGACCCAACATTCCAACTCTTTGAACAGCACAGGTCGGAGCCTTAGCAAAGCCAAGCATCCAATGGATGCCCTGTCCCTCAGCCCTGGCATTTTATAGATGGGCAAACTGAGGCACACCACTGGAAATTTAACTCCTTGATTGTGTTTTCCTTCAGCTATGCCCTGACAATCAGATCTTGGCTGGGAAAACAGCCTGATTTTAGTAGAGCATCATCTGTCAGAAAGAGATGTTGACTTCCACTCAAGCTCTAGGAGCAGCAGCAGGACTGTTCCTGTGCAGGGGGTGAATGCAGTGAGGTGGGGAGAGAAGGGAGGATGAAGGCAGCTGGCACGGAGCTCTTCTCTAGGCAGAGCACATCCCCAAATATTCACTGGCGTCTGCGTCCTTTGGTGATCAAAGCAAGAGAAATTGAATCCGGCTGTAATCATCCACAGGATAGTTTGCTTAAAATTCCCCTAATTATGGAAGTGCAGAAAATTACCACTCCATGGTGCTCTGAATAGGAAATGGAAGGTTTCCACAACCCAGTTGCCACCACTGTGACTTAAAGAGAAAAGGCAAGGGAGGGTCAGGGAGAAGGAGAGGGCGAAAGAGATAAATGGACAGTGTGTGAGCAGGGCAGGGAGGGGAGAGGAAGACCAAGAGAGGAGGATAATTAATTGCCCCTATCCCACTGCCTGGAAGGTCACCAATATTGGAGGGCTGTGAACTGAAGAGGGAAATAGAAGTGCTGTGAGCTGGTCCTTGCAATTCTGCCATCACACACACGACTGTACCATAAGCAATGCTTCATCCAGTGCTTCGGGTTGGATCTCAGAAGGCTCTTGCCAGTGCCATTCTGTCTGATATGCACAAAGCCACTCAATTGCATCAGCAGAAAGGTGTCTGTGTGTCCCTCTGCCCGTGGTGTCAGTTTGTCTCTTTGCTCTCAGCCCCAGGGTGAAGATGGAAAGGGACCCAAGGAGGGCTCTTGCCCACCAGAAGAAGGTCCTCACAGCACCATAGTGTTCTCCTTCAAGCACAAGCACTGCCACGGTCCCACCTCTGCACGCATCCTGACTCCTGTTTCAATGGAGGTGTGTGCGGTTCCCGGCAATAACATGGGACATTAGGCTGCTGATGACTTTGCATAACAAGAGGATTGCAATTAACGTGACGGTTCCTTGTGTTGGAGCACGTTGGCATGGGTCATGAAGCCGGTGTAACGGAGTGATCCAAAGGGAGTTATTTATCTGGCTGTGAAGGAGCTGTGTTCCCGCTTGCTGCTGCAATGTCAGCCATTGCCACCTCTTGCCCACATGCCACCAAGTGGACAATGTCTTATTTTGCACGCACAGTGTGCCCAGCCTGACACCCGCCCAACCCGTCAACCCCCTGCACTGGAAAAGCAAAGGTCTCTGCCCATATGTTTGCCATCACATCTGCACAGACCTGCACACCCAGCACCACACAGCCTGGGCTGTGTGCCCTCATCTGCCACCTACCGTAACGGAACCGAGGTCTCTGCACACCCTTCTCCTCCACCTCTCCTTCTGTAGCTGCAATCAGTGGCCAGCATCAAATGAGCGGTGTTTATCATTACTCTGCAGTTAAGCAGCTCGTGGTAATTAATGCAGGCGCACCTGAAGGTTTGCTGGCAAGTCCCCAGCAAGTCTCCTGCTGTGCCATAGGAGAAGCGACGTCCCATCACAGCAGTGTTCCCTTGGGTGTCTGGATGGAGGTGCACCTCTCTGGATCTTCCCATTACCCATCCATCCTTCTTCCACTTCCCATGCATGCTACATGTGGAAGTGGAAGAAGGATGGACGGGCAATGGGAAGACCCAAGACTCTTCACGTATCTCATTCAAACCCTGTTGAATGCAGGGTTCTAAAGACTTTTTGCATGCTGCTGCACAGTCATATCTTTCTGTTTCTTCAGCCCATGATTTTTTCCCCCAAGCTGTGTGTTTCATAGCCAATACAGTCTGTACCTTGATTTGCATAACTCCAAATCATTTCATTAATGAAAAAAAAAAAAAAAAAGCCATTATAAAACAAATATACCAAATATGAACAGCTAATCTTTCCCTTATATTGCAAGGATTAAGTAAGCAGAACTATCAGCAGAAAGTATTCCAGACACGTTGGGCTGCCGTAAAATTTAAGAGGTGAACAGTTAATTTACATATTCCCCAAATGCAATAGGGTGACACTTTTGAAATTAAAAACTGACGATACAAATGGCATTTAAAGTTCATTTAATATTATTTGTTAAAATTCCACTGACAAATCTGTCATATGTATAGCAGATCCCATTACTGGAAGAAGAGAGAAAAGAAGCAATTGAAATCCAAACCTACCCCTACACTGAAGGGTCTATTAAGACAGTAGATGAGAATTTGTGTTATCAAATAACCCTAACAGGAGGTTTCGTAAGTGGAAATGTAAACTGCAGAGGGTTCTAAATGGCAATTTCTGAGGATAACTAGCTTTAGGAACAGACTTGACTATGTTTCTCCTGGAGACAAGGAGGAAATGTTTCCCTGGGGGACTGGAAGTACCTAAACAACAGAAGTGTATTTCCAAAGAACAAATCTGCACCCACCCAGGGTTAGGTTGAAGAAGTGCAGTTGGATGGATAATGCAATGCTGTGGGTCAGCTGTGGGCCCAGCATTTGTTTTTCTTCCTCCGAAACTCTGAGGAGGGCTCATTCCTGGTCCCTTGGGATGCACCGACAGCTCTGCCTTCAGCTGCCTTGCACCTAAAACAGTACTCTCAGCCCTTTGATGCTGTTTGCAGCCACAGACTCTCTTATTTAATGACTGGTCCAGGATCTCGTCTACTGTAGGAGCTTCATCCCACAGAGAGTGCTGCTGGCTCTTCCAAAAAACTCCCCAGGGTCTCAGAGCCCTGGAGAATTAATGTGATGATGAAGAACATGATTCCCACTGGCCAGAAAGATGCAGAGCAAGACTCTTTCCAAGCAGCAAGGAGCATCCTGATTTAAGTGACAGGGAGTTCGTGCACCGTCCAAAAGAAGATAGATATTTGGACTCCTTTTTGTTCATTTATTTATTTCCCCCTTACATAAATATGGAAGGGAAGCATTGCAGGTGAAATGGTGCATGGAAATTAATCTAGTTTGCACTCCTCATAAATATTAACAAGCTGGTAAATATGTAACCCTATTTCTCCTTCCCTCTGCGTTCATTTCCTCCAGGTCATCCTCAGCAGGAGAGGTGAAGTGGCCATGGTCAGAAAGGGTGAGCATGGAACACCCAGCCCTGGGGAGGCTGCAGGGTGCTCAACCCCCTTCCTGCAGGACAACCTCCTGCTGGAAAGAGAAATACCAGGGGAAAAAAAAAAAAAAAAGAAAAGAAAAGAAAAAGAGAGAGAGATTTCTTCTTTTCTTTCTTTTTTTTTCCCCCATTCTTTCAATTCAGGAGAGCGTCTACCTGCTCTCTCCTCCTTCAGTAATTTCACCGGATAAACAACAGAGTGAGAAATTAATGGACGTTTTCATTTGCACTATAATAAAGTGTGTGTATCAGGCAAGGACAGTGGAGGAAAACTTCATCTAAAGATCAAAGCAGCAGCCTGGTGTCTGATGGGCTCGGTGACGATGCACACCTTGAGCTGGGCTAGAGCTCAGTGCCAGCAGAGTGAGAAGGAACACATGGAAGGAAATGCAGAATTGAGTTTGTGGTGTTGATCTCTCGAAGTAGCAGCACTAGAAAAGCAGATGGATGGAACCATTGGGCCACGACAGCCCAGAGAGAGTGGCCACAGCCATAGGAAGAGGGAATATATGGGCAGGGCTCCCATATGGGCAATGGAATGGGACCAAGGGGACACGGGAAGAGCGAGAAACAGACCTAGACACATACACTGCTTCAGGAGGCATTGCTCCTTCAGTAATGAGCACCTGTGTCCTGCTGGTTCAATTCCACGTGCCTGTGTTTTCCCCTGCAACAGTGCAAATGATGGAGGCTTGAAAGCAACCGTGCCATTTTCTGCCATCTGATCTTTTCATGCCGAGATTTATGGGAGATGGCACCCTGTATTTTGGTGTTTACACAGATCGCTGCTCAATTGGAACCTGTCCTGTTTTCATGAAGGGATTCCTCCCTTTTTTGGCAGAGAAAATGGGTTTGTTTTCAGATCTAGCCTGTGTGAAAGATCACATGGCTGCGAAGAAAATCTTGAATGGGTTCCAAATGGTGAAAATCATGAAGGCAGATTTGTACCAAAACCTCTAACATTTGCAGCTTCAGATATTTTCAGCAGGGAAAACCCTCCGCTTGGCGAAATTTCACAGAGAAGACATATTTCACTGGCACGAGCTTTCCCAAAAGACAAAATTGTGAATCATATACAAAGGAAGCAAAAAAAAAAAGAAAAAAAAAAAAAAGAAAAGAAAAGAGGCTATTGAGACATTGCACAGCACTGCCACGTTTGTATCTCTAAGCATCTCCCCAGAAAGGCAGTGCAGGGAGCCAAGGCTGGCACAGGGAGTGCATCAGGTGAGGGTGCAGAGGTGCATGCGGAGAGATGTGGTGCAGAATGAGAGAAGCAGAGGGGACAGATGACAAAGGTGGCAGAGCTATCTGTGCCCAAGCTACCATGAATTTTCTGATCTTGGAGATGGAATGACGCCCCATCCTGGCACCTGCCCTCTACCCCAGCACTGTGCTTCAGGTCTCGCTGTGCTCCAATATTCCCTTTCATCACTATTGGGTGACCCATCCCCTCCGTGCTGTTGGACCCCTTAGGAAGTGCAGAGCTTGGGCAGTAATTGCTGTGTTGTGGGCTGACACCTCCAAAGAGGCAGCTCGGGTCTTAGCAACAGAAAATCCAGAGGCAAAGCTGGAACGCTATTAATGTTTAACACACGAGGAAGCTGCTGTCTGTCAGATGCTCCCATCACCCCAAGCTTGGCAGGCAGAACGACGTGTTAGCACATCTGAAGCTGCCGAAGGGTTTGATCAGCCTGACATATCATCTCCCCTTCTGCTGCAGATCCGGTGCATGCACAAAGAGAGGGAGCCGGTGGGATGAACACAGACAGGTTCATGGGCAGCTCCTGTGCCTCTTTGGCTGAAGACAGTTGGTGGTGCAATGGGAGCTCAGAGGCTGCAGTGCGTGGTGAAGCAAAAGACGAATGCTCCTTGCTGATTCCAGGGGAAAAAAAAATATAAATAAATTAGAATCAAAGGGGCTGAAGGGCCGCCCTTGGCTATCCTCATGTCTGAGCACTTGTCTTGTCACGTACTGAGCATTCGGTCTGTTTTCTAAATTTCTGATCCTGTTAAATTTCTCACGGAGGAATCATTTCTCTGACCCCTGAAGACCTCAGTTAAGCTGCTGACAACACGTTGGCTTTCCTCCCTTGCTTTTTACAGCTCTTTAGATATAATCTGTTGACCCCCAATAGTCTTCAAACTGCAGGTTGAAAACCACTGACCTGCAGCGCTTCGGGGTCTGCCACCTGAAAACTGCTTCCTGACATCGGGGATTGGAAAATGTGCTACAGATCCTATATTCCTTTATGGCATCACACAGCCCTGAGGGGAAGTGGCTCAGACCAAACCAAGAGGGCACACACTCAATAAAGTGCATGAGGTTGGGATTGCTCATTCCCTTTGTCAGCCTGGAGACATGGCGACCCATAAATGCAGGTGAATGTGCCTGCCTATCTCTGCAGCAGGCAAGGAGAAATTGGATTTTGTTGTACCTGGAGCAGCTGGAAACTTGTAGTTTTTAGCTGCTTTGCTGAGTGCTTTCAGGCACTGCTAGTTCACAGGAGAATCCAGGAGATTCAAGCTAAAAGTTAAGTTAAAGGTTAAGATATCGCTATGGAGACAGAGGCAGTGAATATGCCACTATCAGCCAGGGAATCCCTTAAAGGGATACAGAAATGGGTTACATATAGAATCATTAAGGTTAGAAAAGATCGTTAAGATCATCTAGTTCAACCCATCACCACCGTACCCACTAAACAATGTCCCTCAGTGCCACATCCACTCTTTTCTTGAACGCTTGCAGGGATGGTGACTCCACCACCTCCATGGGCATCCAGTTTCACATTGCACAAGCCCTAGAGCACCTGAAATACTGGCCAATCCATGCTCCAAGCCAGCACTTCTCCAGAGCAATGCTGCAAGATGGATGACCCTGCTGCACTTCTGCAGGATGTGGGACATCCATCTGGATGCAAGAATGCAGCAGAGACTCAACAAAGATTTTTGCATCCAGATTCCTGGCAAGAGAGGGTGCAGAGGAGTAGGGGTGGGACTGTACAGAGCTCTGACTCCCCCGGACCATGGCATGCTGAGCCTGGCCAGAAGGAGCCATTGATCGGCGTGACAGATGGGGGCTTAAAGGAGGAAAGTGTGCCAGATCAATATGCAATCCACAGTACATGAATCACTCCAGCTTTTCCAATTTATTCAGCTCCAAATCAAACGAGCTAACGAAAGATAAATATATAGCCATGGGGAGGCTTGGAAGGGGGGGGGGAGAGGAAGGCAGGTGGGGGAGGTAGATTCATACGGGATAATTAACTAGCTCTTATCATCCTGAAAAAGCACTAAGCCAGTAAATCTATGAGAAGGAGAATGCTCCAGAAAGTCATAACTGGTGTAAAGCAGAAGCTCTGGAATCCTCTCCTCGTCTCCAGGGAGGGCAGAGCTGCCCTTGGGGCATGGCACAGCCCCAAACTCAGGGTGGGGATCCCTGTTCCATGGCACACTGGGGTTGCAGCCTCTGCTCTGCACACTCGGACCACCAGCTGGAGGCCAACAACACCGCTTGGTTCAGCTCAGTAGAGGAACCCAAGAAAACCTCTTCCCTGGTGATGAAGCAGACAAACTTTGTATTTCCCCTTTGGGTCGACTTGAAATGTCCTTATGTTGAAGTCAGAATATTTAGGTTGGCTCTCGGGGATTGCCCTGCAGATGGCCGACCCCTTTGTTGCACTGTTTTCTTTGGGGTGAAAGCTCTCATTAGATGACAGAACGTGGTCGTAAGATGAGAGCTGGTGAAGTTTAGTCAGACACAAGAAATGCCGTTTCTGCCTTTTACAAAAGCGAGTGTTTAGCGCTCAAATATGTAGACATGCCACAGGGTTTCATTATCCCTCAGACCTTCATTTTAGGCATTCATTTGCTATTTACACACAAAAAAGAATACGGTTGCTGGGAGATCACGTGCCCCTGCAGGCTCTTTCCCAGCACTCTGTCCCCCCCCAGCCCTCCCACCACCCGTGCTGAGGGGTTTCTCAGCCAAGAGATCTCTGGTTTTGCAAAAACAAATGCCACTCCACTGCTCCAGCACCCTGATTAATTACTGATCTAGTAGGATTTGCTCTGCTCATTACCAACTTCATTAACAGGATAGTGACAGGGAGGGGGAAGGCTTTGAGGGAGGGAGTCAGGAGCCTCAGACAACAAATTCTGTTTGGTTTATTGTGGAAATATTTGGAAAAGGCCCATGCTGGCTTCTTTCTGTCTCTGCTAATGTCTTCTGCTCCTCTATTTGCGTTCCAGCTTTACGTTCCTGTGACCCAGGAAGGGTCTTCCCTTGCCTCGTGGTCCAGACGTTGCTGGGGGTGATCCCACGGTGTGGCTCACGCCTTCACCCCATTTTTAGAGCTCCACTTTTGGCTCTTCCCTTACACAACTGCTCCCTGCCTCCCACTGCTTCCTGCTCTGCGCTCAGTGCTGCAGAACGAAGCCACCAGGAAGCAAAGGAGAGAGGGAAGGGGAGAGACGGAGCAGGAGGCAGACCCACAGGTGCTGAAAACCTCGCTTTTCAATTCTGAGCACTTTCTCTCCCCTAGGCCCGCACAGGCAGAAAAGTCAGTTTAATTAAAACTACATTAATTCTCCTCGTACTGAACCGATGGGTCTCCTGGAGCCATCTGTCTGCCAAAGCCATGTGTGCGACGCTGTGCAAGGTGTGCTTTTGTCATTGCACATGGGGACAGTGCCCTGTGCTGGGCATATGGTCCAAATTCCAGCCCTCGTGCTTTGGGATGGACAGGAGGACAGGGTAGGGAAAGATTTCTCTTATAGAGATCCGTCTGAAATTGAGATAGGAAACCAAAGTGTTGCCAATTTTCCCAAGACGGCCAATTGAAATCTAGTTTAGGATGGGTCACTCCACACTTCACTCTGATAGCTTGAGATTGCTCCATTTCAATTTTGTGCTTCGGGGCTTTTTTAAAGCATACAAGTTTAAACTTTAAGTGAAATGGAACGTTTCAGCTAAAACTCTCCCAGACTTTGTGTCTGGATAACTTGAGGCTGGGGTGCCGTGATCATTTCCAAACTGTGTTTTTCCACCCCAGGAAATTCATCACAAATGCCTCCAAAACCCGAATCGTTCTGTTGCAACAAATCAGCGCTTTTCAGTGATGGAGAAAAACACATCTCAGTGCCAAATATTGCCACTGCCTCAGCCTGTCAGAGGCGATCTCATGCTCTCCATTCTCCTGCCAGGTCTCTCAACCTCTCCTGACCACGGCACGCTTTGCTGCGTGTTCAGAAGGAATTTCAGAGAGCTGGAGTGGCACGAGGGAAAAAAGGCATTTTCTTGCATTAAAGCCGAGCCTACAGTTGCAGGGACAGACCTAGGTACAAGCTCATCTTCCCCTACACAAGGTGCAGCTGTTTTCTATCACAGCCCCAGGATGTCTTCTTGCTTGCTGTCCTCTTTGCTATTCCAACTAGGAGCAAGTGCTGCCCGGAGATGTGCTGAGGAGGGGAGAGGGGTTTTGTTGCCATGTCAGGATTTTTAATTTCCCCGTGTGGTGATGCTATCATGGCCCTGACAGTGCACTAAACACGTCTTATCTCTCTGCCCGTGGAAAAGCAATATCAATTTTGTGGCTTTAAGGGCTGGAGCGAGAACAATGCGCTGTGCATTGTTAAACAAGCCACTGGCCCTGTGCTGTACAAGCAGAACAAGTGTAGTCAGTGATAGGGACTTGCAGCATAATTACAGCTCGTTGGTAAGCATGAAACCTTCCTTGTCGCCCCTGCCTCACCTTGAGCATCCTGCTCTGCAGCAGCTGAGTGAACTGGGACACAGGCTGGGAAGGCACAGGGCTCTCCACCCATCCACCCATCCACCCATCCATCCATCCATCCATCCATCCATCCATCCATCCATCCATCCA
>JAPSGF010000047.1:2042003-2065725 GCA_035772895.1 Perdix hodgsoniae | reverse complement strand
CCATCCATCCATCCATCCATCCATCCATCCATCCATCCATCCATCCATCCATCCATCCACCTCCTGCTGCCTCCTTTGGGGCTTTGCTCTTGGATGGCAGCTCCCATGTTCCCCCAGCAGCTGGGACAGAGTGTGGGCTGCCCCAGCACAAGCTGGTGCCCGCAGCTCCTGATTTATACAGCGGATCATCCTGCGCTGAAGCCTAATTGCTTCTCTTAGCAGGCAGATTCACATAATGAATACAGTGTTTTGAAATGTTGAATAGCAGCTGTTGATCGGTAATATCTCTGGAGCAAGGTCAACTGCTATGCAGTAAAACTCTATCCTGTCTTTCATATCCCACCAGCTCCTCTCCGAATACCAAATGCAAGAGCAAACTCCAGAACGAGTTTCCTTGGAGAGCATCAGGACTGGATGTGAGCTCTGGGCATTGCACTGTCCCTAGCCCCAGCACAGCTGGTAGGGGAGCACGCTTGGCACGAATGCAAAGACAGCCTCCAAAGGGTTAAGGGCAGCATCTCTACTGGCCAAGAAAACAAAGAAGGGACGATTTCACAGGCTGGAGAGCAATTTCAGCATCCACTCAAGCTTTGTGCCATTCTCTGAAATCTCAGTGCACCCCAACTAGATCAGAAATTGGTTTACACTCCCTTCTATGCATTTATGAGTTTGCAAAAGTTGATTTATTTTATTCTGTTGCTACTCCTCAATACCACAGCTGAGACACCTACTGAGAATAGAACTAGGATTCAGTATAAAGTTACCTAAACAAAGTCACTGCTAACGGGGTTGCTGGACCAGACAGTATTTCATTTTTTATTGCACTGTGAGGTAACACCTTGGCTGTAGCACTAACTTTGGCCCAGCATCTCTTGGGGGAGTCTGGAGCTGTGGTCAGGTGCAGTCAGCAGAAAAATTGCTTTTCGCTTCTCAGAGGGCAGGGTCTCACCTGGAGGGTTCCATTTCTCACAGGGCACCACACTGGCTCACAGTAGAGCTGCAGTTCCCCTTCTCCTGTCACTGCTGGAGGAAATACAGCAGGCTGCATGGATGCTGGGTCCAACCCAAACATAACTCTTCACGCTTCCTTCCCTCCCTGCATCCTCTTGCCCTCAGCCTCTTGGCTTCTGCCTGCCCCATCTTCCCAAACCCTTTTTCTCATCTCACTTCCACCCATCTCAACCGAGAGCTGGACGAGCAAAACCCAATTGCATAACAATTTGAAAGCGATTTTGCAGCTGCCTCATGATAAGAGGCAGAACCAGGATCACGGGTGTTTGCTTGCAAACCACGACACGCAGAAATAATTATCTCTGTTCATGGAGAAAGAGAAAAACCATATGCAGCACGTGCCCTGTTGGCCTGGCTTCTTCTTCCTGGGTTCTTGGGTTGCTGTCACACTCTCCTGTCTGTTCGCGTTGTTGGCAGTTGGATTTGGTCATCTTTCAGTATCTTTTCCAACCTTAATGACTATAATTCTATAAGTGGACATGATGGTGATGGTTGGACTTGGTGATCATCTTTCCCAACATTAATAATCCCATGATTCCGATTCTACTTCCATCCATCCCTATGATTGATTCCCCATTGGCTCGTGGCCCCAGCTGTTCTCTATGTTTATCAGCAGATCTGGGGAGGGGCTGTGGTTGCTTCATGCCTGCACAGTGCAACACAACCGGGTTCTGGTCTCAGCTTTCTTCAGCCCACGCTACAATAATAGAACTGAAACATTAAAATCTGCCATGACATATTGAAAACTCATGTCTTTTCTCTGAATGTAAAAATAACGCTTTTTCCCCCCCAAAGCTAAACCCGAATGCAGCCACTTCTAAAACTTTCACTGCAACTTTCTCATCCAGACCTGAAAATTGCCTGTCAAATCAAGCCAACAAATCGCAGCACTGCCCTTCCTCTGCTAATTCTGTGCCAAGAGTAGCATTCCTGCCGGAGCTGCAGGAGGAACAGAATGAATAAACAGCATTTGCTGTCCAACCCTGCACCTTTTCCTCCAAAGATGACAGCAGATAATTGCACATATTCTTGGTTTAGCAGCTGATTCTGGAGGATATTAAAGCTGAAAGGAAGAGGCCACAGTTGAGGAACGTTTAGCCATGGGTGGGAGAGATATCCCAGGTGGCTGCACAAGGGCATGCACACAGTTTGAGTGGACAGAGGTTTCCTGTTTAACTTGAGATAAAGTGCTTTCTTATACGATATAGGTCTCCAAAATCTAACGGGGGCAACAATTAGCAATTCCCC
Organism: Perdix hodgsoniae; assembly: GCA_035772895.1. Lineage (NCBI taxonomy): Eukaryota > Metazoa > Chordata > Aves > Galliformes > Phasianidae > Perdix > Perdix hodgsoniae. Next base: position 2,063,466 of record JAPSGF010000047.1, on the reverse strand, counting down.
AGGTGAGGCAGCAGGAAAATGGCAGAAGTGGGAATACATGATGCCCCATGGGATTGGGGCTGGGTGGGCACATCTGGGTGGGCACATCACAACCTCGCAGGGTTTCAGGTTCTGCAGCTTTTTGAAGACTCCCAGTCCTCAGACACAAATCCTCCCAGAGAGATGTGCAGCCCTCCTCTGCTCTCCTGGTGCCCGTTCCAAGCCCTGAGCTGTAGCACAGCAAAGACAAACGGTGCACCTATTAGCACTGCATCAATATCATTTAAAGCCCCATTCTGAGGAGGGCCTGGCAGCCCCGTTAATGCACTTAATTTCCTTGTGTCTCTGAACGGACATAAATAATCATGCAGCCCTAGCCCTTCCTGCTCCATCCTCTCCAGCCAGACGGATTATCTCTTGTTCTTTCTCCAGATTTGGCTTCAGGATGCAAACACCATTTATGGTCATTGATTCTTCCAAAGGCCAAGCATATAATGTGCCATAAAATGAGATTTTGATACGTAGTGGGAGGTTAGAGCAGCTCTGTGTTGTTACAGCAGCCCACGTTCCCACACTTGGAACTTCAGCTTCTGCAACTCGCCACGGGCTCCAGCAGAATCTGCTGTGAGGAGGGCACACGGTGACCCTGCATGGAAGAACTGTAGAATAGCTTAGGTTGGAAGGGACCTTAAAGATCATCTGAGTCCAACATTATTTCAACCCTATAAGCCTCACACATGGGATTGCCCATGGGCCAGAGGTGGCTTAATGACCTCCAGCAATGGAGGTCCAGCATCCAGGTGGCCATCGCCACCTGGCTTTCAGTTGCCAACCCTGGGAGCTGCTGGCGGAGGAGAGCCCTGGTGGAAGCTTCTGGTGGAAGAAGAGTGGAAGCTCTGCACAGACAGGCAGAGGGAACACCTCCAGGACATCTCTCCCACAGAGCAGAGATGAAACATCAGCTCAAACCTCCATGTCACCCAAAACCGAGTGTAGGGAACAGACTGCAAGCAAAGGAGTGAAGATTTATCATGAATTAATCACAATAGGGCATCTTTCCTCTGACTTGTGTAAGACTCCTGCGTGATAATTTAGTGGTGAGAGTATCCTCTAATGAGCTTCGAGGAAACTGCAGTCGTCTTAATGGGCTCCTTAATGAAGAATCATTTAGGTTTTTATTAACACTGAGGAAAAACACATGGCGTTTGGTAGCTATTCGGAGCTGGATGAACATGAATAATTGCTTCAAATGCTCAAACAAAAGCACTCTAACGGGCCCCTGTTTGGTGCTTTGAGGGATAGCACAAGTTTGGTCTTTGGGAAATGTATCCAGAATGAAGAGTTGATTTTGGTTCCCAAGCAGAATTTCCAGCACAACACGCTGTGTGACAAGTGCCATTGGTACCATATGGTCCCCAGATGTTCTCACGACTAAAGATGAAGATCCAGAGGAAACTACCAGTGGATCTCAACCCTAAATCTTGCACCGAGTTTACTGCAGGTTCAGCCAATGCTCTCTGGGAGCAGTGTTTGCCCAATCACTCCTCAATCTGCTCCTACGTGGCATTGGATATTTTCTTTTTTAAGTCCTGACACAGCGTCTAATCCTATGGGAGGAGGGTTCGTGTTGGTTTCAGTGGACCACAGCCCAGCCCCAGAGTGAACAGCCCATGATGTCCATGTGATTTTCTCATTCCTGATCCTTCCCCAGGTTCTGAAATCCCCTCTCTGACACACCAAGGCCATGGCACACCAGTTGGGATGAGCAGGGAGAGCTAGGAGAGGAGTGGGGGATAAAGGTGTAGTGATGCATGGAGGTGATGCCCTGAGATGCACCCATCTCCCCCTGGCCTGAGTGAGAGGCTTTGCTTAATTATAAGTTTCATAAGAACAATCTGAATTTGCTCCCAAGAGACCAGCAGTTGAGAAAGGCAGAAATAACCATGAAATTACTGTCTTAATCTACGCTGCTTGCTGCGCAATCAGAAGGACAGCAGTTACCGTATCATTATGGAGTTAATTAAATGGGTATCTGTGCCCTTAGACATAAAACATTACCAGGAGGTACCTGCTGAGTGTTGCATTTTGGAGAAATAAACGAGACAAAAGAAGGGAGAATGAGAAAAGCTATTTTAGGTTAAAGGGGAGAAAGGAAAGGGGGGATCATCATTGTATTTTCTGATGTAGCGCTTTGCGTGATGCCAGCAGCTGAACTTGTGCTTAATTTCCAAGATCTGTGCTCCAGTGAAGTGCAAGCAGCAAAGGAAAGCTTTTGCCAAATTCAATAGAATTAGTCAATAATATTTCATTAATACCAGGGCAGTATCACAAGCTTTTAAGTGTGGACACAGTAATCACAATTTATTTTCAGGTTAGATCTACTCTCCCTGTACAGCTGGCAGTGAAATTAATGGCAATATTACCATTATAATTAATTTCTAACCTTGAAATTTTAGTAATGGCTGAGAAAAGAAAAGGAAGCTATCTTTAAGGAGAAACGTTCCAGGGAGGTATTATATGCAGGTGGATTTATTCCACTTCCAATTAAAAGACTAACACTTCTGTTATTCTATCAGCTTTGATTTGCCAGCCGCTCTCTTTAGTTTCGCTGCAAACTGAAATTAGGTTCCTCTGTTTCTAATGGAGTCAACACCAGATTAAAAGGAGATTTACCCAAATAGCTGAGGAGTGCCTTGAGCTTCCTAATTCACACCAATTTGCGGATAGCAGTCCTGCAGTTTGCCTGGGCTCTCCCAAAAGCTCCATCTCTCTACGATCCGGTCCAGTGCATTCATGCACAAACCACCTTGGGGTCACCAAATTGCTTTTTGTGGACGATGAGTTAAGGATCAATAAGCTGAGATCAGCAGAGATGAAAGAAAGCCAAAATTCACACGAAATCTCCTTTAATAACAGGGTGAAAAAAGGTCATCAGCTGGTCAAAGCATGGAGTAGGGACTGAACCATTCTCTGTGCCAGAAAGAGAACCTGGAGTCTTGAGTGCAATAGGGACAGATGTTAGATTAGGCCATTACTCAAACTTCCATCGTCTGCACCACTAATTAATCCAGACTCCCACTCCCATGCTGTGATTTACCGTATAATCTCCTCTCTGCTTGCTCCTATTTGGGTTTCCAAGAGACATTCCCCCACCCATTGGGGTGTGATAGCTTGATTCATTTTTGGCTCATTTCCCTATCATGCCTAAGTGATGGACAACGTGTCTGGAAGCCAGCACAGAATAATAACATTAACTCTATGTCTAGCGAACAGACTAAACTTAAGAGAATGCTGCCAAAGAAACCCTGAGGAGGAAAAAGTGATGAAAATATAAATGATTAGAAAGAGATAAGAGACAAAGAGTTTAAACCTGTCCAGGGAGAGAGGAAATGAAAGCGGGGAAGCAGTATTCATTGAGTTTAAATCAGCTCACTGATCATCACAGATTGACACCAGCTGAAGATCTGCCTCCCTGGGTGCTGCTGGGGAGGCTCAGCCCTAACGCTCTGCAGGCTGAGTCCTCCAAGCCTTTGCTAGCCAATGTTAAAGCTGCAGAGCTTGGTATGTTGCACTGTGTTCTTGCAGCAGTGTGAGGATGTGTTTTGTTTGCAACCCCTCCTTCAGGTGCAGGCAGAAAGAACAGAAAGAGCCGGGTGGGTTTTGGTGCACCCTGGAGGATGGATGCAGATCTGTGAGCATAGACGTGTGCTCATGCAATTAGAAGTTTCCCTATGGAAGCGTGCTCCTTAGACGTGGATGGGTTCCCCACCCCAGAAGGAAGAATTTATGGAAATGGAGGAAGGTGTTTTAAATTATTCAATATAAATGTAAATAGGAGAAAGGGTTCCTTTGAATAAATTGTGTTATTTATGCTCAGCCCTGGAAAAATGGGCACAGGTTAGGATCTGCTTGCAAAGCAAAGGCATTTGTTTTCCTGGTAGTTGATGCAAATAACGTAAATACGCTTTACATTTTAGAAGGAAGCTTATGAAATATTAAAGCCAAATTCCTAGGTTCCCATCTCCTGTTGAGATGGAGTGCTCTTGGGGGAGGCTGAACTTGCACAGGACAGCTGAAGGGTGCAGAGCAGCGAGAAAGCAGAGCATGGAAAGGGCTGACTGGGAGAGAGCTGCATGCACAGAACTGGAGAGATGCCTGGAGGGACAGATATGCAATGAAGGAGGGGGACATGTAAGGGCTGTCTCCCAGGAGGGTCTCCCACTCTCCTGTTCCCAGTGCGCGCGTAGGGTGATGCATTTTCCCAGGGGACAACAACAGAGGAGGAACAGGGCACAAAAGTCCCTCAAGTGATTCACTGCTCATAAATTACCTCTCTCTGCTGCTTCTGTGTCTGCAGGGAATGTTGTCATTGCAGGGGGGAGGCCTGGGGATGGCAGAGCATCCTGACAGCAGGCATCATTCAGGGCAGTGGTGGGATGCTGAGGGCTGGGGGGAACTGAGAGCATCACTTTGGGGTTTCAACATGTTTCCATAGTGAGAGACTTATTTCTCCCCATCCAGGCAGCCAAAGTGCCATAAACCAGCTCAGAAGTGGAAGGTGAAAGGCAGCAATTAAAGGCAGGGGGCAGCGGTTGGAGGTGCTGCAGGGCAGGGAGGGTGAGGCAGCTGGGCAGGAAGCAGAAGCAATCTCTGCTTTGGTGCTGGGCCAGGATGTCAAGAGCAGGTCTTGAAAAAATGCAGGAGATTGGGTGTGCATGACTTGGTAAACATCATGACTGCAGTAGGAGAGGGGACAGGCACAGCGCCTGCCCCCATCCTCGGCAACCCCAGTGGGGATGTGACATGTGGGATGGAGCTGCAGCTATCAGCTATGGCACTGCCCTGCAGCAGAGGCAGAAGGGCACACACGCACTCCTCTGGCATGCCTGAAGCAAGTGACCCAGCTCCTGGTTTGTCTGACTGATTTTCTTCCTTCCCTCTTCAGAGAGGCGGAGCGGTCATTTCGGATAATTCTGGAGCTACGTAAGGAACAGAGCAAGGAAGAGGCAAAAGCAGGGCTTGAGCACCTGCTTTTCCATTCCCTGCATATGTCCAGGGAATCTGAAAGCTCCAGGCATCCCTTTGGAAGACAACTGACAAATGTCACCCTTGCAATAAGAGCAAGATGTCCCTTAGCAGGTCACCTCTCTGCCAGGAGATCTGAGTTCCAAAGCACTTTTAGTCTTGAAATTTATTTATTATTGAATGCCTTTCTCATCTGTAGTAGTGCCACAGTGCCAATCCCGAAGACAGCAGGGAGAGGAAAAGCAAAAAGAGAATTATTTGACTTCTGATGGTGGGGTCTGCCAGCCTAAGCTGCAAATCTCTGACAACATCCAGCATCTTAGCAGCATTTTAAGCAGGACCCCCAAAAGAAGACATCACTTCAAACTCGTTGACTTGATGACTGATTGGGTCATTGCCTAAATCTGGAAGCTGCGTTTGTATTTACCGACAGAGCTGGAGATTCCAGCAATGCAATCATTTGCTTGAGTTCCCCAGGCAATGGTGTATGATAGGCAGCTGCAAATGGTAATGGATAGAGAAGCGTTGGTGGGGGCAGAGCTGCAGGAGGGGAGGAGGAAGAGGAGGCAGAGCGCGTGCTCCCTGCCATTGCACAACCAGCAAATGCTTGATGGGTGATGGTGAAGAAGAAAAAAAAAGAACAACAACAAACAAAATAGGAAACCTCAAGGATAATGCAATGGCTTCTTGCATTATCAGCAGTTAAGCACATTTCCAGCCAATGGAGAAGGGTTTTCCCCAGTGTTGGCGCTGGGATGGAGCAGCACCCCAATGAAATCCCATAGGGAGCATGGCTGTGTGCTGGGAGCGGATCACGCAGGCTCCAGCTGGGTGCTGCTGTGCCACCAGCTCAGCACCAATTATTTATGAAAGGAAATAGAAACAAAACTGCTTGACATTTGAAGAGATATCATTACCACACACTTGTGGCGAATCAGAGCTGGAGTGCTTCAAAGTTCCGCCGTCCCAGCGCTTAATTAGAGACCAGGCAACTAATGTTTAGCTCTCACAAAAACTAAATTAACCCCTGGCTGCTTTGCCAAGTTCCAAACGCTGCTCCTGGACAACATCTTCCACTACAGGGGGGCTCTGCTCCCACACCAGAACTCAGAGCATCCATCAGAGCTTTCACTCCATACCAGGAGATGTGGTCCTCCAGCGTGGTCAGCATTCACAGGGCTTTGCCAGCTGTTGCTTCGGGTCAGATACTGGGAACAATTTCTTCTCTGAAGGAGTGGTTGGGCGCTGGCACAGCTGCCCAGGGAGGCGCTGGGGTCACCATCCCTGATGGGGTCCCAGAACCGTGGAGATGTGGCACGGAGAGATGTGGTGGGAGGGATTGGGATGGAGCCTGGGGTTCTTAGAGGTCTTTTCCATCCTTCAAGACTCTATGTTTCTAACCTTGGCCTGGGTTTGGGTTCCACAAGACATTTCCATGGATGGCTGAGCTCTTCCTAAGGAACAGAGGGGCAGTGAGCAGAGCTGGCTGCCCGCTTAGGGGCCCGGGCTCAGCTGCAGTTCTTCCCCTGGATGCTGCATCCATAAAGCAGAGCAGCAGGTGTAGCATGGAGATAAATAGACTGAGGAGCACAAACTGCTCAGATAATGGGATCTGTATAAGCTTCCGCAGTAAACGATCATTGTAGCTACAACTGAATTTCCTTAATCTAGACAAGCCTCTGCTCTCCTGTCCTTCAACCAGCAGTTTAATTTGCATTAAAAAATCCTTCCAAGATGATGTGGATTGCACTTCCCCCCCCCCCCCCTTCCATGCTTTACAAGATATAAACACCGCATCTTCTTTTTAAATGTAGCCTCTGGGTAGGGATTCCTGTGAAACTGAGAAGCAGGGCCATTTTACAGATAAATGATTTATATGGAAGATGCTATGGATGACCTGACGCTGACCTGTGTGAATTAATTCCAGCGTTTGAGCTTCCATTTCTATTAAAACTCCATTTACCAGGGAAGTGAAAAGGTAATTATCGTCCCCTGCTTTAAATCACTCCGCTGCTGAATTATTAAAGGGAAGAATTAAAAATAATCAGGCTTTTTCATTATACTTCATAGAGAGGAAATTAAAGGTGTAAGAATGTATTTTTTTTTTTTTGCTTGCATTTAAGTATTCATTTCTGAGATTTATGTCGAAATTGAAATTATTCTCTCTGTGTGCCCAGTTCATTCTCTTTATGAAGAAACACAGACACAGGCATGTGGGGAAAAAGGGGGGAAAAATAGCAAAAAAACCCTCTTGTAAAATTAAAAGAATAGAAGGAAGAAGGGATTAAACATGAAAAAGTACCAGGAAAGCGTTTTGCATTTTAATACCCTTTTTTTCTGCACAATTACACCTCTGAGTGATCCAGCAGAGGGAGATTAAGCTGCTACTAATTTCAGATATACAGTTGTAAAACGCTGGGTTAGTTCTTATCAGGAGAGGTAGGAAAATCCGGAGCTCTGGCAGGCAGCAGATTGCTGCTGGTGCATGGGAGCTCCCAGGGAAAGCAATACGGGGACTGCAGGGGTGCAGCAGATTTGCACCACCGTTGGCAAAGATGGATTGATCTCCTTTGCATTCAGTGGGAATGGTGGAGGAGGTTGGAAAAGAGCTCTGAGATCCCCAAATCCAACCCCAACCCATCGCCACGAACCACCACCCTAAGGGCCACATCCATCCTTCTGTTGGCCAAACCAGGGAATCGAGGCCAGCAGACCTCCAGCCCTGGCAAAGCAGCCACAGAAGTTGATACATGATCCAACTGATAAAGAATTAAAGGCGAGAAATATAATTAACACCAGTCAACGCGGTTTTCATGGAAAATAGGTCTTGTCGGACAAATCTGATTTCCTTCTTTGATCAGATTACGTGTCTGGTTGATAAGGGTAGCTGCAGAGATGTAATATATTTAGGCTGTTGTAAGAGGTTTGACTTTGTATCTCACAACCTTCTGATTAAAAAATTAGCTCTATACGATATCAGTAGAGCACGTGTTAAATGGATTAAGCAGCAGCTTTCTGGCGGCTCCTTGGAAAGAGGAATCACTGCACGAGGGAGGGAGGCACAAGCGGTGCTTCTTCCACATTTCTAGGCTTGGACTCGATTTTCCTCAATAATCTTGATACGAAAAATCAAATTAATACTGATGAAATGTGCGGGAAGCCCAAAGATCTGAGGAGAGATGTATGGCAACAAAAAAGGGCAGAACGCGGAGCGGAAAGCTTCCCCCAGAGCAGAGCAATGGAGGATGCAGTGTACAGAGAGCACTGATCCATCACTCCCCGGGGAGACATGAGAGCTCCATCCGTTAGTTTATCAGAGATGGAGAAGTGACTTGACTGGAAGAGATAAAAACCTTCACGGGGAGACAATGGCAGGTAATAAAGGCCTCGTTAATCTGCCACCAGAGACACGAGGAGAGCCCGATGACTGCGAGATGAAGGCAGGGAAATTCAAATGAGAACTCAGGCCAAACTGTTTCACTACAACATAATTAAATGCCGACAAATTGCTGGGAGGACAGCCCTTCCTCCTGCTCCAGAAGTACACATCCACAGTGCCATGCTGCTGCTCCCAGCCCCACGCACCCACCCAGCAGCTCAGCCCCATCTCTGGGGATGGGATCCACGCACGTGGAATGCACCGACTCCTCTCAGACTCCTCTTCGATCCCATGGGCTTTAACCCAGAACCAGGATAACCCAGTCTGCACTGCCCTCCTGCTCAGCATCAGCCTTTAAGCCCCCGGTCTCCAGCAGCCTTACCTTTTTACCATATTCTGCACAGAACTTAAACTACCCAATCTCCTGGGCAATGAATTTATTATCCCTTTAACTGCCTGAAAAGAACTTACAGCCCTTGTAATAATACCTTATATCTCTCCAGGGTTTTCCTTCAAGGATCTCAAAGAGCTGTGCAAATAACTGTTCCTCCTTACATTCCCATGTGCAGCATTCCCTTCCATCCTACAGAACTCATGTAGATCACTCACTAAACATCCCATGTTGGAAGGGACCTATAAGGATCATTAAGGACACTGAGATGTTTTCCACGCTCTATCATTTTTTCTCCAGCATTATTACATCTGTTGAGAAGGTATTTTGATTTAAAGACCCAGGAGAAGCATTTTTGGTAAAGTTGAAACTGTTTTGATGCTCGCAAAGGAACGCCTTCACTTTTCATTCCAGACCCGCCATGTCAGAGCATGGCTTTTCCACTATTATCTTCTCAAGGAACCATTGAAAGGAAACATTGCAGCTGCCCCCAGAGCAGGGTTTCCTGCAAAATAAACAAACAAAGAAATAAATATTCCATGGGAAAGAGTAACATTGGGTTCTTATTCAGGGCAGTAAGTAGACAACCTCATCTTCTGTATGGAGAGGTAAACTGGGGTTGGACTCAATCTCTTGACTGAGTCCCTTCCAACCCCTGCAATTCTGTGGCATCAGAAGACAAGTAGAGAATAGGTGAGCAGGTAAATAAAAGGTGGGTGGACACTGCAGATGGATAAAGTAAAGAAAGGTGGCTATAAGCAGGCAGGGTCCCCAAGTGAAGCAGATGCTCTTGGCACCCTCCTGCTCCCATCTCCTTGTTCTCTCCCCCTCCCATTGGGTTTATTTTGCCTCTTTGACCTCTGAAGCTCCAAGCAACCACTCTCACTTGGATTTCTTTTGTTCTCCTTCTGCCCCCACTACCACCTCCTGTTCTCCCATCACTTCCCACCATAGCCCGATGAGTGTAAGTATTGCCACCAAACAGAAATGCCTGCACAGATACCTTCCCATGCACCTCCCCTCCCTCCCCACTGTGCGAGTCTACAATAAATTAGGAGAAAAACGCTGCTGAGAGGTGTCAGAACAATTTCTATTAAACATAATTTCCTAATGAAAAGGTTATAAGCGGCTGTGTCAGAGCTAATCAAAATTCAATCTCCCCATCACAGCTCGGCAGCATCCCCCTGCACCTCCCGCAACCTCTATGGCCGTGTCTGCATGTCAGAGCAGGGCTCTCTGCATCGCACCCCATGCAGATCCCAGCAGCCTGACCCTCAGATCCTCACCAGCTCACGGCCTTCAGGGCTTTGCCCCATAGCACCCAGAGAGGTTCCTCTCTCAGGGATGACTTTTCCTCGCCTCCAGCACCGCTCTTAAGTCATCCCTCTCATTTCTTGCTGTCTCCCTTCCCTCCCACCCTCCCTCTTCTCTCTGTCTCCCCCAAGCCGCTAGGGAGGACTGAAGACAGGATTACTCGATGATAACAACAGCCACCATCCTAAATCCAGTCAGGGATGGTAGCTAATCCCTTTAATGAGTTGCTGCAGCTCTGGCAGCTGAGCTAACCTGCATGCTAACACATCCTCCGCCCTTCTCCTCCCAGAGAGAGGCTTCTGAGCCAGCAGACAGGCACAGGACATGGTCCCCCTGCCCCCCATTCACTCATATTGCCTTCCCTTCCCTTCTAATGAGGCTTTCCCTCCTCACATAACACGTGCTGCCTGAGTTTTTCCCTCCGTTTCCTTATTAAGATAAAGCTGTCATTGGCTTCCCCACTCCGTTGGTTTGTTGGGGCTTTCAAAGCCTGGAACAGTATTAAATATTCAGCCCGCTCCTTTGGGCTGCATTTCAGAGCTGTATCCCTCCCTTTAATTGCTCCGTCAAGACGAGATGAAAGTTTGATGCCGAGGCTTTGACTGGAGCTAACTCCAACACTTTGGGCTCTGCTGATTTATTTATTTAAAGATAAAATATCTGGATTATTCTGCTTAAATTAGGCACCACACAATTACTAAAAGCCTCCTTCATTTGTTCTTCTGCTCATTTATGCATTCTCTCAGAAATTCACTCTTTCCCACGCTGGTTTTGATTGTGCCAAAATATATGCGTGCACCTTCCTTCATCCCTTTCTCTCCATCCCTCTCCTGTCACCACACGTACATCTCCTCAAACACCTCTTCCAAAGCAGCTCCGTGCCCTGAGCTCCCATGGGAAGCAGATGGAGACTTCCAGCCAAGGAGACAGCTCCCCTGGGCACTGCTGCAGCAGAAATCAGCATCGGGAGAGAGCTTGGCTGGCGAAGAAAGCGCAACCACAGCATCCTCTGCTCAGCTCCAAAGGCTGCTCTGATTGACGGGCGCCCAACAGAAGCTCATTAACCTGCCCCCCTTCCTCCCTCCCACCCCACCTCTCCTAATGGGCTGAGCTCCCAGCCATCCCCCAGGGCCCTCTGGAGCAACCCCCGAGCATCCCCTGATGTCTCCCTTGAGCATCTTCCTTCTTGCTTTGAAAGCTTTCTGTGCAGAGTCCAGCTTTGCACAAGAAGGAAGTTTTCCACGCACAAATTCAGCTCCTTCTCATCGCAGGCTGCAGCTGGATGGAGGTTTTTTTTTTTTTCGTTTGCTTGCTGGGGGCTTTTTTGCTTTGTCCTCATCCGCCCCTGTGTGCATCCCAGCTGCTTTTCACTGAGGTCTGGAATCAGTGGCTGAGCACATCTGTGCCACAACCAGGGGACAAGGTCAGCCCCTATCACAAGGCAGCAAACAGCAGCCATCCGGCTGCACTGCCCTCCTGCTTCCTCTGATGTAATTAACATCCCTTTGTTATTGTCTGCAATCACGGCTGTCTCTGCTTTAATCATCTCCCAGCAATGAGCATTCCTTCTCATTAGGGGCTTAAAAACCTCCATTATAAACATGTAAATGGGACGCAGTGAGGAGGGAAATATTTTACTATTCCAATTTCCTGTTGTGCCACTGCCAGCGAGTCGTGATGTTATTACCAAGCATCTCCACGCAGCACCAGCATCCACAGGACCAGACCACATCACTCTTGCCCCCAGCATCTAACAGCACTGGTATCAATGCTCCCAGCCTTCAGTGGTGATAGAGATGGGGCTCCGAAAGCAAAGAAGGACATGATGCAGCCTAGGAGAGATCCAATTCTCAGCTGGCAATGATGGTTTCACCTTAGGAAGAAAAATTGACCCATCTTCATGATGCATTAAACAAAATCTCAGCCCTTCTGGCAGCACCATTTCATGTCTTTGGCCACTTCTGCTAAGAGCTCTGGGCCAGCAGCTCCTGACCTGCTGGCACACCTGGGCTAATACGAGCCCACACTGTATGGACCTGGCTGATACTGCTGACTTCCTTCCCAGTTACCTGCAGAGCTGCCTAAAGGAGCCCCCTCTCAGCACAAAGATCCTCCAAAAAGGTCAGCCCAGGTATTTCTTCCCTTTCAGAGCAGGGTTCTATGTTCCAGGAGGGGAACAGCCCCTCCTTCCCTCTTGCACACACTCCTGCCCAGCAGACAATTGATTTGAGATGAACCCCTTTCTGCCTCCCTGCATGACCCCCATACACCCTCACCAAACAGCTGTTGTGCAACTCAATTACATTTACCATGCAAAGAGCAGCTCTGTTTGCATGCAGAGCAGCTGAGGGGGGAGTGCTGGGACCTGGCTGTAGCTGATCCACAGGAGCACTTGCCATCCAGCCCCCAAAATATGCTTTTTGGGAGGTAAGAAGCTCTGCTCCCTTCCACAGCCAGTCTCATAGATCTCCCAGCAAGCATCTTCTGCTCTAAAAGGGCCTCTCATGCGCAGCCATTATTTGGGCAACAGCTGGAGAGCAGAGCAGCTGTGACACCACTTTGCTGCTGTGACCACCAGAGCTCCCACCAGCAGCTTAACCTTCAGCATCCAACCTTCCCCCGCACCAGCCTGCAGCTCATGTTACAGCAATGTGTCCGTTTTCCCCTTCTCTCTGTTTTTTCTCTGTAGTAGGGAACAAGGGACACTTGATCTGATCTCTCCAGACAGGCTTTCTGCTTCGTGCATAGTAAGGTCTCTGCGAGCAGAAATCACTGAATACATATAAAAAATTTCTCACCCAAGGTGGCTAACAAAGCCCCAAAGGCAGAAATAGCAGCCAAGGTGCAGAGGAGAGATAGCAAATCAGGCACTACTGTGCTTTCAACTCCAATCTCCTCGCCCTACCTGCTGATAAAACGTCGCTGAGACTTCTTCCATCTCTCAGATCCTTCCTAGCGCATGGATTTGGCACCCATGAACTTTTTAATTTCATAAACCAGCAGCGCCTTGCTTCCCCTCTTTGCACTCACTCGCCTTCTTGGAGCTCTCTAAGCCAGGTGCAGTCACTTGATAATTCCTTGTAATGTCATCACATTAGGGACTCTGCACCAGAGCTGAGCTGCAGCCCCAAGTCCAGACCGCTGCAAAAGAGCAGGGCAGCTGGGACCTCAGGCTGGAGGGCATCACACAAACCTCATTTATCTGATCCCCAGCCCTGCTGCTAATGCTAACACCTACAGCATCCTCCTGTGGAGCAACACGCGGCTAGGCTGCTTGCCCCCTGCCCAAAAATACCCTTCTTGGGTTTCTGCTGGGCAGTTTGCACCCGAGGGAAGGGCATGCATCGTTTGGATATAAGCACGTGCCCCTTTTTGCACTCCAGTCATTGAGACGTGGGCAAGGGGACTGCGCTCACTTAGTGAGAGGAGCAAGGGCAGGAGGGCTAACAGAGGTTAAACAGAGCCTTTTGTGCCAGCCCCTGCACTCAGGGCAGAGCCATCAGGTTTAATCCTCTTTAGAAAGCACACTGGTTTGCTCCTGAACTTTTCTGTGTGTTCCCTTGGAGACGAGGCCTGAAAGCTTCTCTAGCAGCCCCAAGCACTCTGGCCATGCCTCCGCCTTGCCTTGGCCAAGCAGGGGATGGGGAGCATGGGAGAGACCAGGTGATTGCCTCCTGCAGCAGAAACACCCCCACACCAGCACAAGTTATGCTTCATCCCACCCTACCCTTGTACCAAGCCACAGCTGGGCAGAACATCTCTTCCAAGGGCAACAGGGATGTGCACAAACAGCTCAGAACCCAATGCTGACCCACTCACAGCCAATGGCTCGTAGCAAAATGGGATTTATAGGCAAACACATCCACCTGCCCAGGGGCTGCTGCAAAACTGTCTCATTCCCTTCCAAGCACCACTCAGTCAGAATTTAATGCGTGCACTTTGCTGTTTATGTGCCCATCCTGGGAGCTTACAGCACAGCCAGTATTTTCACAGCAACAGATCCTTGAAGCACTGAGCTGCTCCTGTGCTCAGCCTGCACCATACAGCGATACAGATGAAATTTGGCCTTCTCTCACGTCTAGGATGGGACACAAACCTACCACCAAAGTCAGAAGGATTTCAGCCTTTGCTCTGGTTGGTTGGTATTCCAAATTCTCCTTTGCATTGCTTGTTTGGGAAAAGGCGTCCCTTCGGATGCAGAGATTAAAATGGCTTTTCTCTCTGTCAGTTTGGGTGCTGATTTTAATCAGGTGTTTTTTTTCCCTCGTCTACCACAGCTCCATTTCTAAAGAAAAGGAACAGCTCTGAAAGAAATTGGAGCTGCTCCCAGGACAAATGGGCCCGGCTGGCTGTGCATAAAATCACCACTGTCTCTTCACCTTGCTTTCTGCAATTCCTTTATTAGCTAACCGAGCCTGCAGTCATTCTGCCTCTCCTCGCTCATTCATTCTCTTTCTTTTTCCCATTTCCAAGGTCTATGGGAGTAGCAATGCACCCAGACCATGGTGCAATGCTGGAGCACCCCAACTCAGGACGCAACCACGAGACTTCAACCTTGGCACATGGTTTATGCACAGGGCTGGGGAAGAATCATGGAATGGTTGCGTTGGAAGGGTCCTCAAAGCTCACCCAGTGCCACCCCCAGCCATGGGCAGGGCTGTCCCCCACCAGCTCTGCTCAGAGCCCCATCACATCTGGCATCGAGTGCCTGCAGGGATGGGCCAGCCAACAGCTCTCTGAGCATCCAGGCTGAAGTTCCAGGAGTGTAATTAATTCCTATCCCAAGACTGAAGGAGAAGTGTATTTGTTTAATGAACGCATTCACAATTTGTTCTTCTGCTCAGTGTGTGTTCTGGCATTTTATTAAGACTTTTTCTTACTTGGGGGGTGGGGGGGGGAAACAAAGACTAATAAAATGTGTTAATGACAAATACCAACTGCGTGAAGAGAGGGCATTAAGGGACAGGATGATTTGTGGGCTGGATGGGAACAGACTGAACACCCAGTTCAGAGTGATGGAAAGCTGACATCACACTGACTGCAGGGGGCTTCAGCCATGCTCAGGTCTTGCTCATCAGCTCCACTGCATCTCCTCAGCAAACCCTTCTCCCTTGCACCCTTGGCACCATTCCTTTCTCCAGGACCACTTCTCTCCCTGCTCTCTCAGCCACCAGACCACATCCAGGGGTAAATTATAATTTTTTATTTTCTTAATATTACATCTCTGACATGGCAATAAATAACCAGAACCGCCGCGCCTCTGTTGCGGCAAATATTGTTCTACACGAGATGAAGGCAGATATGATCCTCAATATACTGCCCTTCACTGGAGTTATTTTCTCATTCCTCTATTTTGGGTGAAGCTTTCTAGAACCATTTATATTTTCCTTATGTCACTTTAAAATCAGAAAGAGCCTTAAACAGAAAATTGCATTTTTTCCTCTCACCTCAGAGCCTCGGCTTTCTTAATACTTCTCTCTTTGATATTTCTTTTTCCTAAAGTAAATAAATAAACAAATATTTCCCCCAGCAGCCTCCAGAGGTTACACGCTGGTCATTTCTCATGACTTTCTTTTTCCCAGTGTTGGGTGTGCAATTCATTCAAAATGAATCATTCTTCTCCTTCTTTTTTTTTTTTTTTTCCTGGGCAGAAAAGAAGCATCTTCCAATATCTCCAGGCTGGAGGACACCAAGCATCCAATTTCCAGCAGAATTTCTCCCATGCTGAGCTCCCTCCCTACTTTCAACAGCTCTGCTGAGCGTGGGATCCTGCCAGGACATGCATGGTGTGTGAGCCTGGAATTGCACATCCTTTTGGCACTATTGCTAAGGACAAGTCACCCAGCCACCCACAGCACATTGTTCTGTACCCGTGTCGTCCAAAATCCAAGCTGTATCACCTAGAACTTGTGCCTTTGAGACAGGCACAGCACTGGGCTGAATAACTCGTGTTAAAGCCACGCTGTCACTTCTGTATCATCCCATCCTTTCAGAGGTGTGGGAGGCAGTGAACAAAACCCCACCTCCTCACTGTACACAAGAAATTAAAACCTCATTTGTATCCGCTGGGGGAATAAACCAGGGCTAATGAAATCCCACAACAATGGGTCATTATACAAACGAGCACCGCCTCCTTACCAGCGCAGCTGGGGATGAGCCCAGCTGCTCATGCTGTGCCCCTCCGGAGTGCTGGGGTGGTATGTCTGTCATGGAGCTCCCTCGTGCCCTGACAGCCAAAGCCAGCCAAGAAAAGGCTTTTTTTTCCCCTCTCTTTTATTTTTTTTTGGGGGGGAGAGGGCAGGGAGAAAGCACACACAGGAAGAGCATGGGTGCTCCCTCATAGTAACCACTGCTGCTGCCAGACAGGGGCCCTCACCCTGCTCTCTCTCTCTCTCTCCCTTTCTTCCCAATATTGGGATGAGGACTCGAAATGGCAAACTCAGAGCCAAGAAACCAACCCACCGCAGTGCCAACATCTCCATCCAAAACTCCACAACCGCCCATCTCCCTCCCACCCTGCTGCTCTGGCATCCAGCAGAGGATGCTCTACCCCTTCCCAGGAGCAGCACCAAGCAGAGCAGTGCATCACACAGCAGGAGAGGTCCCTCCCCACAACCAGGGAGTGCATCAGTGGGTACCTGACAGCTGAGGACCTATTTCCATACCATTTATCCTTCATTCCCATTGTTTGGTGTAATGCACACAACATGGAATGTTCATCTCGCAGTGCTGCATTTGCACTAAACAGTGTTTAGAAGCCTAGGGGTGGATTGGAAAAAGAGCTGCTTTGTATGAGAAGGCTGAGGTTCATTCAGCAGAGCTCGGTGTAACTGCTGCAGCAGGAGGAGGGCTCCTTCCCTACCCACATCAACACAAGCTCAGCCTTTGTGATTTCTTTGTGACAGCAGTTAAGTACCTCGGTGCCTTCTAACAGAAAGTTATGGTGTGTTTTTGCCATTTTGATAATGCTGAAATGGGCTGATTCATGAGTGCTGAGGGGTTTATAAGGTTTTTGCCCTGATTTCGTGCCAGTCCTGCAGTTCCCAGACACTGACTTGTGGCACAATCCCTCCTAGCATCTCCTCCCCTACCTTCTGCTCCCAAGGGCAGCCTCGTTAACTCACCTGCAAGATTATTTATTTGGCAGTAAAACGCACAAATAAAACAGAGCAGCCTAATGAAGACAGCTCGGTAAGTTTGGCCCATTTTTAATCTTAATGCTGCATATATTCCCCTTTTGGGTGCACAGACTTGTCAACAGCTTTACAACTTCGGACGATACGAGCGCAGCAGGCGGAGAGGAGCTGGGGAGCAGCATTAGGAGCTGCCCCAGGGGAACCCTGCTGCAGGAGCCAAGGACGTGTCCTCACCATTGCAGCAGTGACAGACAGCTGAGCAAGCCCTGCTGCGGTGTCCTGCCAATAAAGCCCTCCAGACTCATTCGCCTCCTCTCCTTAGACAGGCTTTGTAGTAACCAGCTTCCAGAACAGAGAGTAAATCTATTCAGGAGCTAAGGATTTTCTGACAGAAGGATGGATGCAGAGAAAGCAGCTTCCTTCCTATCATGAGCAGAGGCAATGGGAGCTCCATAGCTCTCCTGGATGCTGTGAAGGTCTGAGCAGGCTCAGCCCTGTGAGGTCTGCATTCCTCATAGGCAAGGCAAGTGGCACCCAGCTTTATGGATAGGAGAATTGGGACCGGGTGGAATTATAACACTGCTTCACAGCGCTACAGGGAACCTGTGGCAGAGTTTTATTCCCGTCCTCCATCACCTTGCCCCATCCAGGGCTCAGAATGGGGCTTAATCAAAGCTGCATCCTTTACAGCAGTGTAAATCAGGAGCTGCTCCCTGGAGGTCCTTGCACAGCAGCCTGCGGGGAGGCAGGGAGCTGTAGGGCTGCAGTCTGTGCACACAGGTATGGAGGTGGACAGACTTCAGGCTCTTTGGTCCCCCTGCCCCAAATCTTCCCGTTGCTCGCTGCTCCTCCTGCTGGGATAACAGCGTCGCAGTGCAAAGTGTGCCTGCTTAAGGCCCCGAGCCCCAGTGAGGAAGGAGCAGCCTGGCAACCCGGCTCCCTGCAGGGCCCAGCGTGCAGACGCACACAGAGATGCTTCTTGTGTGAAGCACAGAAACTGCCACCAGCTGCAGAGCTGGTGGAAACCAGCCCAGCCGTTGCCCAGCCCTCCTCCAGAGAGGGCTGACTCAGAAGGCTCTCTGCCTCCCAGGCAGCTCCTGTCATGTCAGGGCTGTCACTTCCACATCCCACCATTAGCCAGAAGGGCTTTCTGCCGTCTGAGTTTGACCTTCTAAGGATGTTCAGCATCTTCCAGCATCTGGCCCATGAAGGATGTGACATGCTCCACAGATAGGCAGGATACAAGGCTCCTGCTTGGCAGAGCAATAGGGACCTCATTCCCTTTCCTGCTGCAGCAGGATTCCAGTTCCTAGCAGGGACTGTGCCAACACCCAGCATGGGACCCAGGTGACTGAATCTTTCCCTGGAGGAAGACGCTTTGTCTCACTTACCCCTGCAAAAAGGACTCTCTCCAGCCATGCTCTGCTTATTTCATTCCCTTGACACATTTTCCTGTCTCCACTGACGAGGGAAATTCCTCTGCACTTCAGGGCTCACTGAGCTGGCTGCAGCCTGGCTTTGTACCAACACCTGCAGCTACCCTGCTGGCTGGGCTTCCCGAGGGGCAAAGAAGAAGCTTGTCTGTCTTTACAGGTAATTAAATCTGGATTAAAACAAGATCTTACTGTAATCCAGCCCAGGAGGAATTGTAAAGGGCTTCAGGAGGTGGTGAAGCTCCACATCAGTGCCCAAGCAGTGCTCTGCCCTTTCTATGTCCCTTGAAAGCAAATGGGAAGCCAAAGCTCTCCTGAAGCATCCTGCAGTTTGATTCTACCAGCTGGGACCATAGTCAGCACGGAAGTACATGGCTCATCCCCAGCAAGGCTTTGCCAGGGGAATCTGCCACCTCCTTTCCCCGTGCCTCAGTTTCACCAGCCATAAAGTGAGGCATCAGTGGGCAGACTGAGCCTTTGGTAAGCACACCAGCAAAGACTGCATGCTGCAGCCCCAGCAAAGCTCCTGGCACTCGCTGCCCTCCTCAGCTCCTCCTCCTGCTGCTGCTGGGCATTTTTCATGGCATGTCCCTATGACCAGGCACACAGAGCTGCCGTTCCCTGCTGGGTTCCCACAGCACCCCCGTCCCTCCCGGCTGCCGCATAATGGGCCTGAAAACACAGAACCGATATGCAAATCTGACATTTAATTTGGATACAAGAGCTTAATGAGACTGTGGAGATTCTGCCACTCGCAGCCTCCACATCCTGCATCCCGCAGCCACACTCCCTTAATTGAGCACGTCCCCATCCACAAGTACTGATGCACACTCACGAGCATCTCCTCTCTCCTAAACTGCAAACCTCTCCCTAGTAGGAGAGCCATGCTTCGAGCCATCACAGTGGGGCCTGGAGCATCCCACACTCTATGCCACCAACCCCAGTGCTCTCATCATCCCCAAACCTCAGCAAGATCAGCTCTGTATGTGTTTAAACAGCTCCAAAGCAGCCGCCCTGCTGAGCAAAGGCTGCTTGGGCATCCCTGGAGACCTCCTTCGCCACTCTGCCCTTGTCTACAAGGTGGGGAAGGAGGAAAAATGCACCCTCCCCAGTGTGCAGCTCAATCTGACTTGAGAGGCACCCCTGGAAGCTGGAGCTGAACTGGAACAAATGGAACCATAATTAATCTGCCTCCTTGACTGCAACAGCCTGAAATCAGCACGCTGCTGAGAGCCCCAAGTGAGATGAGCATAGGATGTACTGGCACTGAGCAGGGCAACCAGGAATGAGCTCAGGCCTTCTGAAATCAGCACAATCCTTAAAACTTCCAGTGAAAAAGAAAAACAAATAGCAAAGCTCAAGCAAAGCCAGGAAATCCTCCATCCATAGGAGTTGCATTTTGTGCCGCCCTCCAGAATGTGAAGCCTTGCATCAGCTCAGAAACCTCACAGTCTTTTTATTCGCACAGGATTATGGAGCTGCCATTCAGCAAAACAAAGCTGCCCGCCCTTGTGCAGAACCAGCACTGCTCTGGGCCCATGGGAGCAGGAGCTGCTGCTGGCCTTGGAACTCTGCAGAGCAGAGAAACACCTGAGGGTGCATGCATAGGAGCCAGAGCAGCGTGAAGAAGCAGGAGGAGAGCTTCTCTTCTTCATTTCTGCTGCTCCTCCAATAGGTACAGCCAGGCTGTGCTACTTCAGCAGCCTGCTTTCCTCCTGGGGCGCAGCCAAAGCACTGAGCTGCTCCTCTGGCAACAGAAATACAGCTCCCATTTCCCCTGCTCTAGTGGGGCAGGAGGGTGAGGGTTGCTCGCCTTCCCCGCTGCTTTATGTCAAAACAAAACCCCTTATTGCAGCAGCAGTGAGGCAACCCATGCACCAAGGGCAATGCTGCAGCTTCCAGCTAAGGCTGCCATGTTTAACTGGGAATGGGAGCTGGGATGAGGCAAAGGGATGGGGAGAGTCAGCCTGGGGGAAGGGATGAGAGAGGGACTGGGGGAGCAGACCAGCAGGAAGAGGTGAGTACCTGGGACATGAGCCCTTCAGCATGAGCTGACTCCAGGATGAAATATTAATGGCAGCATCCCGAGAAGGCAGCAAGCAGTGGCGTCTGCGCCGCTCGGCCATGAATAAAAGATGGTCCTGAAAATGAGGAAGAGCAGCAAATTAATTAATCGAAGCAAAAGACGCTCCACTCCCATTAAAGAACAAACTGCAACCCTCCCTCACGCAGCCTGGGGAAGAAGCTGGGGCACAGAGGAAAGCACCAGCAGGGACTTCTCCCAGCACCTGCAGCCTCCCAGTGACCACCGGTGCCTTTCAGCTCCAATCCTGGTCCGGTTCCCCTGGGAAAGTGCTTGGCAGAGGGCTCAGCAATGCTCCTGCCAGCAAGGGAAGGCAATGTAATTTTCTCCCTTTGGAGGTGGGGATTGTCTGGGTGCTGCTAAGCGGCCGCTGTGCCCGAGGCAAATCCCCTCAGCCTCCTCGGTTGACTGCGAACAGAGCAGGGGAGGCTGTGCAGATGGAGAGCCACCCTGAGCACCAGGCAGTGATTGATCTCCTCTTCTGAAGCTTTGCCCATAAATTATAGATTTTAAGCGGTGTTTGTTTAAAATATTCAGCTTGCCACTTAAAAAAGAATACTCACACACACCGGGAATGGGGAGGAGGGCTGGGAGGAGGGGAAGGGCAGCAGGAGCAAGAGGTGTTTCCTGGGTTGCTGTACCAGCAGCCCTCCTGCTGGGTGCTGCAGCAGTGACCGCTTCTTCCAACAGCACATTCCTCGGGCCCAGAAGTTTACAGGAGCA